>OOFC01042427.1:0-36474 GCA_900323345.1 Pseudochromis fuscus
GATTGAAAGCAGAATTAAAACATTTGCTGGTGTGTGTGTGAGAGTGAATCAGTTGATTGTGCAATTTGTGTTTTTGTGTGTGTGTGTGTGTGTGTGTAGCAGACAGCTCTCTGGCATTGCAAACGCTTGCTGGTCCTGAGCAGAGCTGAGCTGGAAGCCTGCTCAAAGCCCTTCACCTTCACAGCCGGGCTGGCACGAAGCATTGAGCATGGCTGGCATAGCGCGATGTTTATCACACAAAGGCACGATCAAAGAGCGCTGGTATCTGGCTGCACCACTTTCATCTGGGTTCCCACAGCTGACAGTAGCATCCGCGGGGGGCTCTCCTCTCCTTTTTCTCCTCCTTTTATTGGGCTCTCTCTCTATTCTCTCTCTCTTCCCCCCCCTTCACACATTCATCGCTGCAGATACAGAGACTTTTATTTGAGATCCCATCGCAAATAAATTTCCCTCCTGATCGATGACGGCTTTGGAAGCGGCCTGGGGAACAGGCGTTCCTTGGCGCCCCGCTCGCAAACTTTCCCCGTCGATGTTGTTTACGTTCCCCAGCAGGCCAATCAGCTCGTTCACCTTTCACCTATTCACCACATCATCTGCATCTTAGCAAAGACATTCCCACCACAACACACTAAACGAACCGCGGCGGGATTCGAAATGTCCGCACGTGAGGTTTGACAGCTCCAGCGTGAAGTTTGACGATTGGTATTCAGCCTCCATGTTTGTGGAGGAGCGGAGCCAAGAGGCAGGGCTGGCTCCAGATTCAGGCGGGAAGCTGTGGTCCGGGGCTCCAGATGAAATGGGGGTATTTATCATTCTCTAAGTGTAACACTTCAGTTTGTGATTCAGACATGCTCCAGGAAGAACCACTCTTTCCAATAAGTCTCTCACTCAACTGATACAAGCATTAGGCATTCCCTACATATCCCCTCCCTCCTCTTGACATCCCACTACGCCACAAAAAAATGAAACCCCAAACAAATGGCTTCCGTGGTCACATCAAACTGCCTCGTCCGCCGTGAAAAACGGTTGCACTTCAGCGTACGGCGGCAACCCCTGTGCAACTGTCAGGAAATGTGCTGTGTTTTTTTTGGTCCCGACCCCCACTCACCCCCCCACTGCCACCTCTCGGAGAGTGTGTGGGGAATGTGTGGCTCCTGTTGTTGCGATCAATCCCAATTTAACAGACACCGGCTCAAAGTCAACCTTCAGGGAGCCATGAAAGCTGACAGGTGAGAACTCACTGCCGTCTCCGTGACTCACATCAAAGACACGGCAACAGTGGCGGCTTCAAGACGAGCACTTTTAGAGAGAACAAAGAGACTCGGAGAGAGGGAGAGCAGGACTCGTCTAGAGACAAGGGATGGCCGAGAGGCTGAATAGCAAAAGGGCATGAATATGAAAAAAGGTTTCATTTGCCCCCATGCAGATTTTTGGAGAGTTCAGACTGGATGTAACACAAATTCAGTGTGATGTTGGCCGTATGAGAAACGTTTGTTTGACAAAGACCTTGGATTCAGGTGGATTTGTCCCGTTTTGTTTCAACTGAAAACATGTTGGATGTGCACTTCTACTTCGCCTGTGATTGTGTTTTCGCTGCAAATAAGTCTGATTGAAGCTTAAATGGAAAAATCAACCAATTTAATGCATCAAAAAGCTGTTTACAGATTTTGTGGAGCACATATGTGAAATTGTTATTCTAGAGAAACCTGGGAAGAAGCTGTTTGTGTTGTTATACAGCGACATCACTGAGGCAGAATAACCAAACTGTCAGAGCATTGTGCATTGCATTATGGGTAATATGGTTTTCAAATAAGAACAATATACGAGATGCAACTGGCAACATCTCTGCTTCTGCTCCTTGTTTAAAATCATCTATTGTTGAAGTGTCACATCACTTACTGGCAGTATCAGGAAATGTGGTTCAATACTGAAGCAAACATTCCTCAAGTGTTTACTCACTGGTGTTTCTGTTTACAGCCAAACAAACATGCTTTTTAACTTTTTTTTTGGTAATAATTGTCACTTTCATTTCATGCCACAAGCAACCGCAATCACACTACTTCCTGTCCAGTGGTGGCGAAGTTTTCAACACAACACAAAGACACAGTAAAGGGAGTTACTAACAGCTTACTGTGGCTGCTGCATCCTGTTCGTCAGAGGAATACAAACCCCACAGTCAAAATACAGTTTGGAAGATAGATTGGGAATGTTTGAAACATAAAGAGTTCATACAACTACGATATCCACCTCTGAAAGTCAGAATCCCCCAATTATGGACAATTCCATTTTAAGTGAGCCCATATGATGTCAGAGCATTTCAGCCAATCAGAATATTGGGAGGATTGGTATTACGTTATGGTCTTACATTCAAAAACTCTCACAACTTTTTCATAAATGGTCAAATATGCCCAATATTTCTTCTTCTGTGCTCTCAGTATTACAGCTATTGACCTCTGTGTGTATGTATGATTAATTTATTCTTCCTTTAATGCTATGGTAAAAGTAGCATCCTTCCTTTTGCTACAGTAAAAAAAAAAAAAAAACTGAACTGCTGTCTTCTTTGTAGATCTGTGGCTGTATTTTGAGTATGACTGCTTCAGAATAAAAGCCACAATGTAAATTTTAGACTTTAAATCTGAATCTGGCTCTTTAACCTAGTGTAGAGGGAGATGACAGTGAACAGAAATGAAAAAGAAATCTCATTCTAAACAGTATTGCTGAGTTTCTGTGCATGTTTTGTTTCAATACGATACGATACGATACGATAGGAAATTGTTGAGAGAATCCTGTGAATCCCTAAAAGGATTGGCGGACCCCGTCACTAACCTCATGAAAATGTGTGAGAAAACTATTAAAGGGTTGGATTTCATTAAGATGTTAAAGATTATAACTCTAAAATTGTGATTAAATAATGACTATTTGGGTGGTGTGGAAATGATGTAGTGAAATTTAAAAGAACTGGGTCACTTACTGTACAGCTCTCAACTGCAGTCTTAAGTGAACAGTTATTTTTTCCCCCTCCATAAAACCTCTGGAAAGCTTTGCAATCGCAGCCCCAGTGCACTCACTTTTTATCATCTACCAGCTGTTGGAAAACTTTACACTCTGAAGGAGAAGAAAGAAATGGAGAAGTCCTCCGAGGACCCATTTGTACAGCTCCGGCAGTCTAAGCCGCCGTCGCTGGTGTTGTAGCAGGTGTTCATCCTTTGTGGGTTTCACCTTAATTCAACTTCCAGAAAAACACTACACAATAATTAATAATGAAAAAATAAAAAAATAAAAGCACACATGAGTTCCTTTCTTTATTCGGCAGCTTTGTAAAGCTGATATTTCATTTTCCCGTTGAGCAGTTCCCACCCACAGGTCTTCACAGCATCCTGGCACACAACCTGTCAATACTGTGCATGTACAGAGTCAGAGTAGATCAATACACTTTCAGGCACTGACTGAGCTGTGAGTATGTTAGTGAGAGCAGAGATGTGAAATTATTCAATCCGACATGAGGATTGTCATGCCAGCAAAACCCTAAAGGGTATAATGGAAACCAGGCACTTCAATTACTACTTTCCACTAAAAGTCGTTACACCAGAGCTAATTAGCAGTGCAATCAAAGCCGGAATAAGCAGCAGTCTCGTTCAGCTACCTGCTTATTGTTGATTTGTCTGCATGCCGCCGAGGCCGATGTGAGATCTTAACTCGGAGCACCTTCGAAGCAAGGAGGGAACGCCGGGGTCAATAGGAAGGTGTTGCCTGATATCGGTCCAATCTGATTGGCCGGCTTCACAGCTTCGTTTCTATCTCTGGGTCCCGTCCAATCATTAAAGGCCAGTATCTCTGGAGCAGGAAGTAAAGATTGCGGGGCCGTGGAACCATTTAGATCTCTCACAGATCTCCTTAATGCTGCCCATCGATCGCTTTTCCCTTTTAAAAACAAATGGACAGCTCTGATGGCCCAAATGGCCCTTTTCCCAATTACAGGCTTGGGTGGCTTTCAATCCTCCTGCAGAAACACTCTGGCCTTAACTTCGGATAACTACTTAGTGGCCTTAGCGTGCGATCCCTCCTTGTCGGTTATGTACCTAAACACAGCAGACACACACACACAAAGCACACGCTGCTTGTGCTGCTGGGGAAATGAATCATACTTTTTCAGTCTATTCCATTAGAAAAAAAAAAAAAAAAACTCTTGCCAATAAAGCTTTGTTGTTGTTGTATCAGTAATCAGATCAAAATGAGGATTAATCTGCTGCGTGTTGAAAATAATTCACGCTATGATGAGAAATATTAAATTGGAGAGCGCTGAACATGGTTTAAAAACACACACAGTTTGCTCCCATGGTGCTTATAGAGGCCTTATCGAAGGCTCCGCAAACCTGACCCCTGTTTCCAGATAGGCAGTGGAGCAGGCCCCTGAACACCAGGCCGACACTGTGTTCTACTTAATCTTGGATGAGGAGCGGCGGCAGCAGAATCCAAAGACGGGATGAACTGGGAGAGAGAGAGAGAGGAGAGCTGCTGTCAACAAGCTCTTATGGTGAACAGATGTGGGGGAACTCCCTCACTACTCCTTAGCCTGCAGCCATGCATACACACACCCACCCACACACACACATATGTATAATGTAACACACACTCAGGAGGAGGAGAAGCAAAACAATCATTTGGAGTAAATTCCTGAGATGGCTGAGATGGTTGTGGCTGATTTTTGCACTGAAAGGCCAAATTTGGAGAAAACCAAATAAGAGTGGATGGTGGTAAACACAGGCTGTACGGAAGAGTTTTTTTTATTTTTTAACACTGTGGTTCTGCAGGAATGTCACTCTCAGTAAGCCAGAGTGAGTTACAAGAGTGGTCTGCGGGCTTGATTTATCCTCGTTCCCGTGCAGGACGGAGTGCCCCCATTTGACGGCGGAGCAGACATAAAACAGCTGCCTCTCCGAGCGGCTCTTAGAAAGAGATGCTATCGGTCAATGGGCCATACTTTAGTCACGCCGCCAAACTCTTTCTCCACCCTGAGCAAGCAAGCGGGCGTTTATTGTGCATTTATCTTCACGGGGAGTTAGTCTTACGTAACAGAATTGAACTGCTGGATTCCATCTGTGCTCAGATTTACAGGCTCGTAGGGGAATCCAAGTGAAAGGTAAATTTGATTACACAGTGTGCGGCCTTTCCAGAAGGGTTTTTCAAGCATTGACAGTTTTTTGCTTGAGCGGAGACATCACTTGCTTAACTTAGTACTTCTTGAGCTTTCAACAGAAAAAACTTCCTAAATAATTAACCCCTTTTTTTCATATCCCATAGTATTTATATATAACTATCTGGGTTTCTATGGTTACAATCTCACTTTAAAATACCAAAGAAAATGACTCCAGATAGTTTTGTTGGCGTGGTGTGAAAATGACCAAGCATACAGTCGATCCCAAGAGTGTTGAGGGTGTTTCTTGTGAGCAATGTATTTTCTCTGTATTGACTGTTGGCAGTAAACTGAGTACAGTGGTGTTTCTTGAAGATTTTACAAATACTAATAAGTATTAAACACCAAATACAGCTGAGGCTGACAGAAATATGAAAAAGTTATGTATAATATCAACCAAAGTATTGAATAAAGTGAAACCTTGAGCTGATTATAGCATTAGATGAAAAAATTAAGGGGTCACTAAATTTAGTCCAGATGGGAGCATACATTTCTGTATCCATCCCATAGTTGTGAAGATATTTTCGGTCAACGCCTCAAATGTTGTTTACGTCTTACTAAAAAACTGTCAGTCCAAAATTGAAACATAGATTAAACATCAGGGGATCTCTAGAGGCATTAAGATTATTTTCCTGAGGACCACAGATACAAACAAAAATCAAAATTAAAAGTTGCAACTATCAAAGTCAGTGGGATTCATCTTCTGGGGACCATGAATGTTTTTGCAGAATGTCATGGTCATCCATCCAATAGCTGCTGAGATATTTTAACAAAAGACAACTGCTGAAAATATATGGAGCTGCTAAAGGGACATGAAGAAAAAATGTTTTGATGAAGAAGGGAAAAAAATGCAGTGCCGAAATCTCCTGCGCATTTCCAGTATACAGAAGAGTATGCAGAATTTGTTTAAATCTTCTCGTACGCACGAGATACAAGCGGAAATGCTAACTCGTGCGCACCAGATACCAATCTCGAGTTAGCATTTCCGCTTGTATCTCGTGTGCACGAGTTAGCATTTCTGGTATACACAAGAGGCTGAATTTCCCACTTCACCTCAAAGTGGTATAACGCCTGTGGATGGTAATTTCAGTAATTTTCAAGCTAATTCATGAACTGAACAAATTATGCATACTCTCCTGTATACTGGTAGATACTTACCTGGTGCACACTAGATACTGGTACTTTTTTTTTCTCCATCAATTTTTTTTTCTTCGTGTCCCTGTTTTAAAAACTCTTTCTTTAAGTGACCATGTTGTCGTTGCTTTTTAACCATTATTATTACTGTATTTTCCGGACTATAAGCCGCTACTTTTTTCCGACGCTTTGAACCCTGCGACGTACACACCAGTGTGGCTCAGTAGTGGCGGCACGAAGCTAGTTAGCTCTTTACAAGCTAGCAAGCTCCGTGCTGCCGATACATTTAGCCTCGTCACATCAGACCCGGTCAGAGTGGACCACATGAAACTGTTCGAATAAATTCAATAGTGGCTTATAGACAGGAGCGCTCAATAGTCTGGAAAATACAGTAATTATTGTGTGTTCCCCACATTGTGTATGAATGTTAATCTGCTCTCTATGAATTGTCCCATCGTTATAAATACAGTTGAACTGAAAAATCAGGAGTGTCTTCTGGGGACCATGAATGTGTGCAATCCTTTCTGCTTGTTAAACTAATTGAATTACATCTGATTAATATTCAGAGTGAACTGACACTTGAAGCACACTGAGCAAACACTGACCTAGTTATTACATCCCAGCTTTGCTCCACATATTGTGTAAAATAGGAAACACTGCAGCTTACAAGATGTTGACACTAATTATTTACTTACTTACCTGCTGCTCTAATTTGATTACTACGCCCCAACCTGCACTGTTACATTTAACCTCAGCACAAATCAACACACAAAATTGGATTAGCTGCAGTCATTGGTTTCCATATAAGCAGCGCTCACTCGTCCATGACGTACAGAAAGTAAACATTTGGTCAATAGACCTTTCAACCCAAATGTTGTTAAGCCATTAACCTCTTTACTGTACCTTGCAGCTCGCCTGTGCTCGTCTTTATTGTTCGTTGGTTTCATCATTATTCACTTGACAAACAGCCACTATTAGTCAAAGGGCCCTCTGCAGGCCTGGATTAGCTCTAGAGGCTTTCATTATCCTTCGATTCAACCACCTTGATTACTTTCAATTGGCGTGAACACCTCATTTTCTAGCATAATCTAATTCAATATCATCTCATTTAGGGGCTGATAGAATGAGACCCGAGATAATTTGCTCAGTTCGGTATTGCATGGGGATTAAATGTTTGTCTTGCAAAGTAATGATGATGATGCGTCGAAAATATGAGCTTCTATTAATTTTACGTCTGTGCTCGGAGAGGGAACGGGGCAGGTCGGTGCAGGTTGCATACCGAGGCGTACTGAACACGGAGACATACCTAATGTGACCCGATAGGAGTCAATGACTCATTTCACCTCGGGCGGCTTTGCACTTTGTGACAAGGGCTCAAAGAATGTAAACAAGTTTTCAGTCTCTGCAAATCTGGCCTATTATCTAAGGACCGCTACAGAAAAGATTTGCCTCGTTGACAAGCGTTTGTTTCTTGACAGAAAAGCGCACAAAGTGAAAACACTTTGTGGAGGAGGAAAATTCTGATTTGATGTCAGATTAAGTAGCATGTGAAGAAAATTTCCAGCCTTGGAATAACTTTTAAATAAATTCTATTCCCATCCTTGTTTAGTTTGACTTGTTTGCTGCCTCCGTCTGACAGAAACAAACAATGGAGCGTTGCAGAAAACAATTCTTCATCACATTTATTCCAGCTCCCAGTCTGACCTTTCAGGCATTAAGAGAAAGTGATTGTCGTCTTGTTCGCTGGAGACAAGAAAGGTGACTATCTGTCAGCGCCGTCTAATGTCTTTCATTCTCTCGGTGTCCAGCCCAGCGGTTGTAGTCAAACTCATGTCCCCAGAGGTCAATCAGTCACCCAGACAGCTGCTCCAAACACAGCTCAGACCTCGGGCCAGGAGGCTGCCGTGTCTACGAGCCGACCAAATCACCCAACTGATTGCACTGACTTTTAGAAACAAGCCCAGCAGATTGTCTCCACCTCTGCTGGAATTTCATCAGTATGAAATGAATTCACTAAAGCTGAATGGTGTTGGTAATGTCTACTCCTGTATCCTCCATCCTCATTTTCTTTGGTGTTTCTCTGGTTTGCTGTAGCTCTGAGGACTGCATCCTTCAATGATTTAGTGCAAACTGAAATAAATAAGTACTGGATTATGTGGTACAATGAAAATGAAGACGGGCGGCTGTGGCTCAGGTGGTAGAGTGGGTCGCCTGTGAATCATAAGGTTGTGGGTTTGATCCCCAGCTCCTCCTGTCCACATGATGAAGTGTCCTTGGGCAAGACACTGAACTCTAAGTTGCTCCCAATGGTGGCTAGCGCCTTGCATGGCAGGTTGGTAGTCATTGGTGTGTGAATGGGTGAATGAGTTGTCTTGTAAAGCGCTTTGGGACCTAGCTAAGGTCATGAAAGCGCCATATAACTGTACTCCCTTTACCATTTACCAAGCCTACTGACTTTGGTGACCCACTGGTTTGTCTTTTACACAGCTGGACCTGCAGGAATAACAGTAAATGATGGGCATCCTGGATCAGGATGCTACGTTATCAAAGTGGTTTCTTGGTTTATTTAGGTTTGTGAAAACAAGATATGATTTGTTAGACTCCTGCTGGAGGTTTACCAGCCACAACCAACTGGACACAGACCCAGAGGCCGGCCCAGGACCTGTTGGAGGGATTATACTGTATCTCTCAGTTGGGGTAACTTGGGATCTCCTGGGAGGAGCTGGAAGAAGTTGCGGGGGACAGGGATGTCAAGGTGCTCACCCTGTGACCACTGTGACCCTGATGGTCTTTGCGGTACAGCAGAAGGACTGATGGATGATGTACAGCTCAGCAGTACACTACACTACAGCTCAGATGATAATAAAACTCTCTCATTGAGCTCTGAAAGACTGCATCAGAGAGTTTTGACTCCCAAAGTGCATTTAAACAAGAATCATCTGGTCTGCTAGAGATGACAGTGTGGAGATAACCAGAGAGTAAAAGCTGAGTTTATGTAGATGCTGTATTAATGTCAGAGTTTTCAGCAACTATACAGGTTTGTTTATCGATTGACTGTGACAAACCTTTTGAATTTGCTATGGTGCTGAGTTTTTCTCAGCCGAGGGTCATGGATGTTTTAGTATCTGGATCAGCTCATCTTCAGCAAATAGACAAAACATGACTTCTGTTCGTTTTCTTTGTTTTTCCAATTTCTATATTCTCATTTCAAGGCTTCCCACTTCACCATTTTGGTCAATTTCCCATAAAGTTTCATTTAACACCACTATCAAGTAAAATTTGAATTTGATCTTTAATTTACAGAACAATAAAACTCTTGTTACTCCATCACATCATCATGACCATGCTAGTATTCATCTGAAAGCAGTGCAATGCCTCGTGGAGCTTCAGCTCTATAACTCTTTACTTTTAGTCCTTTTCTTCACAGTAATGGCACAGGTATATTGATGTACTGATTCCTTTTTAAGTGAGACAAATGTCCACCCGGGACCTCACTTAAACAGCTTCCATAAGAAATGCCTTGCTCCAGGACACCTCATCAGCCAGTGCTCGGGGATATAGGATGGAGTTACTAATTCACTCTCTCTACCCAGCTTTTCTCAGCTTGTCTTAGGATTCAAATCTCCAAATCCTCTCCTTCTCTGACTCGCTTTTATTTTTTTCTCAACCCATCCTCACTTCCACATTTACTTTCTGGTCTGCACGGACTCCCAGAGTGAACACTATGAAGGATTACCCTCCCCAGATGTAATCCAATCACAAAAAAAGCAGGAACTGATTTCTTATCTTTCTAAGATGCTGCATTTCCCCTCATCTCTGAGAACACACAGCCAGCATTATCAGTCATTTGATTACCTCCAGTAAAAATGGATACAGAACAGCAGCAGTTTCAGCCTCCAGAGGCCTGACTTGCACATTGAAATCCAATTGCAGGCTGTACCTTATGTATTTGTTTAAGATTTGGAAATAATTAACTGGGGTAAAAGCTGTTATGGCTGCACAATGGGATTAAGTGAGACATGAAGGGTTTTTTGAGTTCAGGACAATCTAGGCTTGAGAGCACCTTTTTCCTGCCACTTTACTTTTATATGCAATTATGGAAAAGCATCTGTATCCCAAAATGTTTTATAGTCAATGGACATATGGCCATTAGATGTTTTTTATACTGTATGTGCACTGAGTGTGTGTGTGTGTGTCTCGCACACTGTACTCGAGCCCGGGGCATCGTCAGGCTAACAGATGTTGGTCACAGAGGACAGCTGATCCTGTGAACTGAATGCACTCGCAAACATGTGTTTCTTTGGCTTCCATATGGATAAAACACATGTAGCGCACACAACTATCACCCTGACCAATGAAAACATTTTAAGCCACTTAAGGACAGTCAAAGGGATAATAAACCCAATTCTGAGGCGATAAATGCTACAAATTTAGCCCTTTTCAGAACCTGTTTCTTTTCTCGCCGTCGCAGCCTCCACGGCCTTGTTTTCTGTTGAGTGTTGATCTTGTGATGAATTGATTGTGAGTGGGTGTAACATGAGTGGAGGAACATTTAAGCAAATCCACCGTCCTGTGTTTGACCTATAAACCGCTGCAGTGTGTGTTTTTTTTAATGGCGGTCTGTCTTGCTCGCAGCGCCTGGCAGACGTCTCTTTGTTGTAAGCTTTTTTCGCTGAAGTGTCCTGAACAACGCTCGCTGTAATTGCTAAAAGGTAATTGCGCTGGCAGGTTACGCTGAGGCTTCAGCTCCCCTGAGCCGCACCCTGATCCCTGCATAAGGATGTGATTAACCGCCATCTCCTGTCATTAACTGTGAGGGCTTTTGGCAAGCGGGCCACTCCAAGTGTGTAATTGTCATATTAGACCCGTTGCTCGGTCACGTCGAGTATTGGAATCAAGTTGCTGGTCTGAAGCGGCTGCTGGCGCGGCCTTAAGTGCGCGGAGGAATTGACCAAACTCTTGTTTTGCGCTGATATGTGACAGCTGAGCTGCTGCCTGATGTTCAATTTGCCAGTCTGCTAAAATAACCACACACACCGCTGTGAAGGGAAAGGAATATTTTTCCCGTGAATGGTCTATTGCTCAAAGGCCAAACATCTTTAGGTTGACATCCAGCAGTGGCTCAGCTTTATGGAGTATAACATTAAAGCCACAGGAGTGAATCATTTGCCCTCCTGTATGAGACAGTAACTGCCAAAAGCAGCAGCCATGGCAGAGGTTCAGAACAAATAAAGCCAAACGTGTGTTTACAGACCTGCAGAGAAGCCGTCTGCGTTGTATATCACACTGTAAATGTAGCTGGGATCGCTGTGAAGAGCTCAATCCCCTGGCTTGCACCGGCAGAAGCAGGCCATTGATCTTCCTTCGCAGTGCTGTGATGCCTCCTCAGACAGATGGGAGGAGAGTGGCGAGGAGGGGAGGGTGGAAGAGGCAACCAGCCATTCATTGGAGCATGCTCAGAAATGCATATGCTCAGTGGCCCCTTGATGGTACTTCAGAGACGGGCCCAGTTTTGCTTAGATTGCTTAAGGATGGACTCATCGGGGCAGTTAGCATCACTTTGTAGCTGAGGAGAGTGAGCGATGAAGATGAAAACACGCTTCTTTTCCTTTTTTTTTTTTTTTTACAAGGAGGTCAGAGAGAGGGGAGCAGAAAATTGGGGGAGGCAGAGCCATAAAACAGCAGCAACGAAATAAAAGAAGTATTTTTGTTTACTATGACAGATTTAACACGTCATGCAAATATTTCCCTGAGTGGTTTTAATGGGGCTGGAGTCAGACGTGCAGATGAATAGACAGTTTTGTTTCATGTCCCCGCTGCCTTTCTGAGGTTCTCCATTTAGAGGGATTTTGTGTGGAGCGGGGATAATGGAGCGTCAGTGGGGAACCCAGGAGAGGAGGAAGGATTTAGATGTGTTTGAATTGACTCAGACATTTTGTTAAGTGTCATTGTGCATGGCCCGTTTATCACCACCCCCCCGACTCCACCCCTCTTTTCATTCATAACCACTCTGCCGTCTCTTTCATGAGGGGATTTGTATGTGTGAGTGTGTGTGTGTGTGTGTGTTTGGGAAGTGGATGGAGCCCACACCAAAACAAAGGCCCCTCCTGGCCAGGTCTGTATTGTGTGTGCAGAGTGAGTCATGACATCATACCAAACACACACACACACACATGCAGACAAACAAGTCCAGCTGGGTTATGGCAACAGAGGTGGCCGCGGCCTTCACGTCCGACCCGAGCGAGATGGGTCAGCTGCACGCAGGCAATGCTATTGTGCCGGGATGGAAAGATGTAGCAATGTAGAGCAA
Organism: Pseudochromis fuscus; assembly: GCA_900323345.1. NCBI lineage: Eukaryota > Metazoa > Chordata > Actinopteri > Pseudochromidae > Pseudochromis > Pseudochromis fuscus. The sequence goes on from OOFC01042427.1 coordinate 12,639, forward strand.
AAGGGAGGAGGAGGAGGAGGAGGAGGGTGGAGAGGTAAATCTCTTACAGCTGCACCGTTTCACTATGCTTAACCCCAGCAGCCCAGTTCAAGGGGAGTGTATGGTTTACAGATCCCTAACATCTGTATGTGTCCTGTGTGTGTGTATCTGAAGGAGAAAATGGTTACTAATGCAATCAGGGTCTCATTTACATCCCGTGGCGCGTCCATGCTGGGCGCAAAACACGATGCTTCATCAAAGCCTCTCTCTGCTATGCTGTTTCAAATGCTCCAAGCACAATGTAACAAATTATCGCGCTCTCTCTCACTCTCCATCTTTTCTCTGTTTTGTTTCATTATTTACCTCTTCATTTCACCAAAACCCACACACTGCAGGTCACAGTAAACATTAAAACCCACGAAAAACGTATGGAAAATATGTTTAATTACAGTGATACAAGTGAGGAAATGTACTTTCTGCTCTTAAAAACCAGGGTGTCAAATTGTTCCATGAAAGTATGATAAGAAAAAAAAAACAAAAGCATGTGAACGGACATTTGAAACAAAGATAAGCAGAACAAATTGTGGAAAAGAAGCATCAATAAAAAGCCTTTGAGAGTAGAGAAGGTTTTGAGATAAAACAGTTTGCTGTTCTGCCTGTCAGAGGGAAGCAGTTACATAATTTGGCTTCACCATACACCACTGACTCACAGCTTTTGTTGTCTGGGCCCCTGGATTATGTAACGCCTTAAAAGTAATTTGCGGGATTTTCGAGGTGGAACCGTACGGATTTCTACACATTAAGGTTTGTTTACAGCTACAGGGACGACGGGGAGTCCTGCATGTGTGGGAAAAGTTGTGTAGAGCCTCTTGTTGCTGTAGAGGGAACTAAGTGAAGATAAAGTGCCTCAAGTGATGTCACTTAAGTCAACTGAAGTATAGGATGTTCTTCAATGTGATGCTGGCTCCACAAAACTCTGCTTCAATTCAAAAATACTCAATCTTGAAAAACTCAGTCAATACATTTTTCTACAAGTCATGACGGTTTTGGCTACTGAGTATCATAATACATCTAAATCTCAGCTGACTTGTTGCAGTTGCATTGTGGGTAAAGATATACTGTAATTTAAAAAAACAAAACAAAAAAATAATTGATTCCACTTTGATTTTTATGTTTGAAATGAAAAACGAAACACGTAAAAAATTATAAAATTAATAAAATAAAAGCAACAACGAATTCAAACTGCCTGGAGGCTTCTGGAAACCTTGAAGCTTTTGTAAAACTTTAAAGGTCAATTTGGGACAAACACTAGACCTTCAGTGCTGGGATTTAATTGCAGGAAACGATCCTCCTCAGAAAGATTTTTAAATACACTTTAACAAGAAAAAACATTTAAAACCCTCCCGTGGAGAAAATCACATCATACTCTATTGGTTGATTTCCAAATAAACACACAGTCCACATGTAGAAGCAACACACTCATAGCTCCGGTATCTGACATCCGCTCTGCGTCCATGTTAACATGTCAACAAAGGCCGTGCTATTGTTACTGTGTGCCGTGGAGGCTATCGAGGACACGGCGAACATCCTTTAAGTGTTTATAGTGGCCGGAGTGAGGAGAGATAAATGAGTGGACCTGGGTTTCTCCGTGACTCACTCAGAGAAGATGAGCGTTTATGAATAGCAGCGTAAGCCGCGTTCCTCCCGCGTTCCTCCCGCGTCGCTCTGCGGCGTTGGTGAGCCGCCGTGAGCTCCAGGAAACAGATGCGGCCTGATAACGTGGACAGAGGATGTGATATTGTGCGTTGTCGGTTTTGTGTTAAGTGTGCGTTTTCCTATTGTAAATACGGTGTGTGTTCTCACACTTCCAGCTGCTTCCCCTGTTCCACTCGACCTCTGGGACAATTGGCTCGGGGCGACGCGAGCAGCCGGTCGCTCTCAGGGAGACCAGAGGCCAGCACGACCGACATCCCCCCCATCACCACACCACCTCCTCCTCCATTCACCGCCTGAGACGATGGAATAAACAACTGTGATTTACCTCTCTGTTATTCTGCAATCTCCCAGGAGCCTCGCTCACTGTTAACCTGAACTGTGCCGTGTCGTACCAAGCAGGGCGCCCTCCGACTGCCTTCTGAAGCGTGGAATGCGAGCGGGAGGGATGTGAGTGAGCCGTGCTGCAATCTGGCACTTTGGTGTTTGCAGAAATGGAAAAGTGAAGTAAATCACAGCTGTTTATCTGCATCTCTCAGACACTGTTTGTATGGGCCGCTGGAAGGAGATATGCCAGTGTGTGTGTGTGTGTGTGTGTGTGTCGGCACCACTTGCTCGGCTGTGATTGTTTGCAAGTGCAAACTTGAGAGGGAATGAGTCACCGCCGTGTTATTACACACTGCTGGAACTATTATAGGAAAGCGAGAAGCAAACAGACAGTACAGTACAGCACACGTGGGCCCACACCCACACCAGCACATGTCTGAAGGCTCATATTAAGACACACTGTGTTGACACACCGCGGCAATTAGTAGTAAGAAAAGTCTCATTTATTGCAGCAGAACCTAATGACTCCCATGAGCATCACATGTGGCTGTTCTTTATTCCACACACACCCACTGAGAAATTTCTCTCGTCAGACACAAACGGGCAGTACATCATTTTTATTCCACGCTGCATACGTGATCCCAACCTTTATCGGGCTTATAAAAAGGTGACCTTTATATGAAATAAGCACAGACCCTCCCTTACATGAAGTTAATTTCAGGCAACATGACGCAGGTGTTAGCATGGAATATCAATGCTGATATCTTTTTTTTTTTTTTACAAGCTGCAACTTTGCCTCTGAGCGAGGAAACTTTCCCCTTGGTGATATGGACTTGGTGAAAGATATTCCTGTGTAAAATTCATGAATTCATAACTTTTGAGGGTATATTTCACTACTGATCTATTGGGCCGTGATAAGAATTCAAAGGTGAATGGAGCTGGAGGACATCTTCAAAGCGGTCGAGGACATCACAGGAAAGCCAATGAGGCGCGTTGCCCTCCTCCTCCGACATCCTCAGAATACATTCAATGTGCCTCCTCTGCAATGGGATACGCTGTCAGAGGGAATCAGACGCCATCGCCGTCCGCCGCCATTAACGTGATTTACATGTGGCTTTCAGTCAAACTCTGACAAAAATAAAATAAAATAAAACAGTTGCGTCGGCAAGTTTTGGAGAAATTTGTTACACATGATGAAGATGAAGAAGGAGGAGGAGGAGGGCGTCGAGAGCTGCAGTCCCACTGAAGGACACTATTAATCAAAGAGAGGGTGCATGTAGAGGAGTTAAACACTGTGTGAATATGTTCAGTTGGACGTGCAGCTCAGCAGCCCCCCCCCGTCTCTCCAGCTCCACTATCAAAGCTAACAGACTTTAGCATGTGTCAGTCCTGGTGGATAACCCCTGGTAGATACACGAGGACGAGGAGACAATCAAAGGCAGTTGGCTCGACTGGAGTCGACAGTGGTCAGCTTCTGGAGGTGATAAAGGCCTTTGAACCTGAAAGCTGCTCGGGGTCCCCCCCTCCTCTTTGTGTCCCCCCTCCTCTATCCCCCCTACGAGCCTGGCCGCAGAGGGGTCTACTTTGATTTGGGCCCCTAGGGATCCGAGACAGCTCTCTTTATCTCTGCTGGAGAGAGAGAGGAGCACAGAGAGACAGGGAGAGGGGAGGTAGTCCACATCTATCAGATGCTGGTCCATCAGTGGTGGCTTCTCAACTGCAGGCCGGGTCACTGTGTTTGACCTCAAACACTTGACTTGGAATGCAGAAGAAAAACAGATAAGTGCATCTGTGAAAGCAGTGGTGTGTGGTGACGACAGGAGGACAGCGAGGACAGTCCCCGCTGTTTCCTCCAAAACGCCTGTTTCTCTATTAGCTGAAGTTCCGGCGAGTCGCTGTGAGAGCTCATAAAAACCCTGATACCCTCTGTTTTCAAACTGGTCAAATTCATAGTTCATAGTGTCATCCAAGGCCGGGCATCTACACCTCATTGAATTTTATGGCTCAGACCTTCAGATACACTCAACACCACAACGGGGAAAATATGTTTCACGATTGGAAAAGTCTCTTCCACGAGGAGAGACTCCCCGAGAGACATGCAGAGTAAGGTTATGGAACAAAAGCTTTCCCCCCACTTGAATGTTATTGTGGTTCATGTCATGTCTGCACGGAAAAAATCACTGTCTACCTTGGCAGACATGGAAGATGATCTCTTCGTTTGTTTATTCTGGATGGAAATTTGTGGGAAACAAGCTGCGTGTGGATCTATAAAGCGGAGAATGTTTCCCTGAACGCGGGACATTTTGGACGACGCCTGTTACCTCCGATGCTAACGAGTTGACATATTTCAAAACGTGACATTCCAGGGTTTCGTTTGAAGTCTCCCTTTAAAACAAAACGAAATGGGGAGCCGGGGATTTTACGGAGAGGTGGGAAAGGTAAAAGGTCACAGGGGGCCGGGCAGGTGAGCCCTGCCTGCGGGGCAGCTATCAGTCATCGGGTGGAGGGATGAGCGCCTCGGCCCTGAGTGCTCAATCCACCGTGCACACTGATCCAGTCTGTCCACCCGCTGCAGGAGTGCATGCATGCGTGGAAACACAAATGCATCCTCTACATATAACAGAGCATCTATAATTGCATCTCTACTTCAGAGCAGGGAGGAAAAAAATAACTTGAGGCCTGAGCGGGCTGATAACGCCGCAAAGTCAGAGGATATTTAAGCAAATTGAGTTACATCTGGTTGAGCACATTTGTCTTTAAAAATCCGGCTCTGTTTTCAGAAGTGCTGGGCTGACTGCTCGTTTTCAACTCCTTTGAGAGGCATAACCCCCGGAGCTTTATGTATTGAAAGAATGTGCTGAATGCTCCTCTCTTTCTTGCAGCTCGGGGATGCTAAAATGTCCTACCTGCAAAAGCGAATAAAAAGCAAGCAAGAAGCTGTAAAATTGATTAATCCAGTCAATGACACTCAATATGTTGTTCTTTGTACTTGTGACCACTCGGGGCTAATGACTTGCCCTTTATTGGTAATTACTTGCAGTCCTCATCCTTGAACATTACACCTGCGTGGAATGATACCTTTATATGTATTGTCTGTCTTCTTCATCAGCCGAGGGAGCGGGTGGGGGCGGGAGGGTTGGAGGGTGGATGGATTGTGTGCGTTGAGCTTGATGAGGCAAAGCAGGGAGAACATTAATTATTCAATGCTCAAATCACAAAAATAAAGATGGCAAAACCAAATTGTTTTGAAAATTTCCCGAGGAAAAAAAAGACATGTTGGCAAGCCTCCCAAAATGCTGTTTGAAAATGCTCTTTGAAGGTAATGAGGCATGCTCGTGGCACACAGAAGCAGGGAGTAGTGCCATGGCAGAGCAGCATGTTCTCGATTGGGTTTCTTTTTTGCTTACATATCACTTTAGTTCGGCACGTGTAATACATTTCTAATGAAGGGCAGGATCACGCCCTGCCCCCGCCGAGGCCAGACGTGTCTTTTAAAGAAAGCAGTGCGGTAAAACTTTACTCCTTGGGTTCACAACTACATTCAAACTGGTTGGACTTTTTGTTTTTTTTCTCCACCAGGATAAAAAGTGGTATCAGTCTTAGCCCTATTAAAAAGTACACGACTCTATCCGCTGCAATGAGCAAAGGGTGTTATATTAAACCGACTGTTATACAGGCCTTTCTTTATGGGTAATGAGATATGAGAGAATCTCCACTCTGGTAGTTAATAATACATGTGAGGTATGGCTGAAAATAATATTTTTATTGTATCTCCAAAACCTCCCCTCACAATGTGATGAAGAAGGATGTGAAACTGTGGTTATTAGCCAGGTTTTTGGTTGTAAAGATGATATGGGGATCATGAACAATTTATGTGAAATAGAGTTTCAAACTTCCCCAATCATTTATTTATTGGGTGTAAATGTATAGGCCCGCTCAATTAGGAGTTAGCATCAGAGCAGACCTGGAGGAAAATAGTAAATCATTGTGTAGTGAGGTTTAAAATATAGAATTATATTTATACACACGTGTAAAAGGTTTCAATAAGGAAACCCCAGGTTTTGTTTTACAAAGCAAAGAACCTTTCACCACAAAAAGGTTCAATATTAGATTTGTAGAGAATACAGACCATGTGGTTTTGTGTTTGAAGCAGTTTCTGTGGACAGGGTCACTATCACTGTTTTATTCATTTCTCCGCTGTGTCCAGTGAAAGCTAAATGTCAGCTAGCAATAATTGTTAGCGAGCCAGTTGCATTATTTGAATGAGTTAGACAGCCTAAAATATTTGAGGAGTATGAGTCAAAGTGTAACAAAGCAATGATGTAATAAAAGCTTTTCTCAGTTTTTAGAAAAAGATTTTAACTTGAGGAATTTGCTTGGTTAGCTGCCCAGCTCTAGCTAACGCTGCCTGTAAGCTAGCAAAGCTGGATGCTATCAGGGCAAGTTACACCTAATGTTATGCAAGGTTATACAATTTAAATATTTCACTTTCACCCTAATTTTCTAATAGGAGATAATACAGTGGACACTCAATTAAAAGCTCTATCTGTAATAATGGGAAAAGATGTGGTCAACAGTCACTGGGTGTACTGGTGTCACAGTATCCACTGTGTACTGACGTCCTTTAAAGCAGCGGTCTTCAACCTTTTTTGCACCACGGACCGGTTTAATGTCGGCATTATTTTCACGGACCGGCCTTCAAGGTGTGGCAGATAAATACAGTGAAAATAATATAACACGACCGGAATAAAAAAGTTGTCCTCTTACCCTTTGCAAAGAAACTCTCCAAAGACATTTGTATTTTATTCATTTTCACTAGTTTGCGGGCGTATTTTTTGGCTAATGTATCTGACGTTAGCTTGACAAGCGTATTGACGTGTCACGAGGTAAAGGCAAAAGTTAAGTTGAAGAGAATCCGGTCATTCTTTTCAAAATAAAATGTCTCTCAGACTCTAATAATCATTGCAACAAATGTTATATTTTTATTTATTCTTTCTGTGCGGCCCGGTAACAACTTCCCCACAGACCGGTACCGGTCCCTGGCCCGGTGGTTGGGGACCACTGCTTAAAAGTAATAATAAATGTACACTACATACATATAGAGGTTGACAGCTGTAACATTGAGAGCCCATAAGAAGAAACTTTAGGCATATTTGACCATTTATGAAAAAAGTTGTGTTTTTTGTATGAGTCACATGATTTCAACCAATCCTTTCAATTTCCTGATTGGTTGAAATGCTCTGACATCATATGGGCTCATTTAAAATGGCAGCCTCCATGAAATACTCCATAATGAGGATCTGACTTTCACACATTATGAGCTCTTTATATTCAAACATTCCCATAAATCTTTAGTTTATGTCATAATCTATCATTTTATTTTGTACATGGGTTTCCTCTTCCTTTCATTGCATGTGGCTGCTGGGTTGCACCTACAAATCTTTCACAATTAAAGCCCTTCTGATAAATTATGGGTATTTATGTAAAACACTAAAGAGCTTCTGATTTGCAGCATTTAGAGGAGGTGTTAAGTTTGTATTTAACCCCTAAATTCCCTGGACTAATTAAACTGATCAAAGATGGGAAATTAGAAATACAGTCACATTATTTTATTGAGGTGTATCTGTGAGTATTTGTGTTGACATCAAAGGTTCATTATAACGAACCATTAACAAAATACCATACAGGCACAAAGAGACAGAATATAGAAAGATCAATTATAGAGCTGTTTGTTTCCAGCGTGCAGTCCAGGTGAAAATGACTTTTTAATGCACAATCCACACAGAAACGATGCCCTTCAAATCTGCTCTCTTGGAAGCAGATGAAGAGGAGGAAACCAAATCCAGCTAATCTGCAATGCATTAGCAAGCACACTAACAGTATGTTACAGCCCATTAGTGGTTAACAATGATAGCTGATTTTCAGATGGCACAGATAGCCATTACAGTAATTCGCTCCAGCCTGCGTCAACTCCCCAATGACAACCACTGCTTCCGGCCCTGACATTAGATCAATAATGCAAAACCTCCTTAAAGTTCTGCCTTGTGGTTTCATTTAAAAGAGCTTCCTCTCAAACTAATGATGCAGGTTAATTGGCTTGTCATCGTTTGGGAGTTTACTGGTAAAAGGAACAGGGCCCGTTTAAGAAAGGGAACGCTCCGGGGATGCGCCATGATCCCTCTGTGTATTGCCTCTGTAGTTTTATTGATGGCTTTTCTGTGTTTTTGGCTGCCCACCAAGTGTCTGCACTTGTGTGTATGTTGCTTTTCACAGGGTCAATACGGTTAAGAGGAAACAGTTTGCCAGGGAAGCAGCTCAGATCAAGGACTTGCAAAAACAAGGGTCGTCATGAGTCCAGCCTGAACACACGTTTGTGATGCGTCCATTAATGCATGCATACAGAAACAGTCTGACGCTGCAAGCTTGAAGAGAAAGGGGTAGTATCCATTGATGTCCACATGATCGGCCTTAAGCTGCACGCTGAACTAGCATCTATTCATTCAGATACTCAGGAGACCTCCAGCACATCCACACACACACACACATTCAGGTGGTCAAACATATGGTCCATTATGTACACCTTGTCCATACTGTTGTCCCTTCTGGTTTCCTCCCCACAGATCGCCCCAGGGGTCGAGCCACCTCCATCGATTGCCACCACTTATTAATCAGACTCTGGGTGGACACTACAGGCCTCCCATTTGTTAGTGGCTCTCCAACAGGATGCCATTAGAGCGTCACTGTCGCACATTATCCTGAATAAGTCATGAGGAGGCCGGTAAAGCCGCAACTTCCTCCCACATTAGGATAAACGACTTTCAGGCAAAGAGGAACAAGGCGCATTTCGTTAATATGCATGTAGAGAGGACGTGTGAGGGGGGAGTGTGTGTGTGTGTGTGGGGGGCAGAGACAGACTGAGGAAGGAAGAAAGGCAGATAGATGAGCATTAAGGACCGGGGACAAACTAAAGTCTCCATAGAGAGAAGGACATTCAAGATCAATTGCTGAGAGAAGATGCAGACTAAGTGCTTTTGTTACGGTGAGAGAGGCTGAATTAGGACAGATTGCCCAGACCTTGAATTTGGTAGAAACACAGCAATATTACTGATACTGCTGCTGAGGACAACACTTCTTGTTTCTTATCTCTTTTCTACTCGTGGTCTACGGGGAACCTTTTAGGACTGCATGAGATTTTATTTGTGAGTGAGCACTGGCACATGACCCTCATACTTCCCTAATTAATGAAATTATTAATAAAAGGTTTTTAGTTTGCTGATGCTATTAAAGTTTGTTACTTCAGCACAGAGCCAGGCTGCCCATTTTTTATCGCCCTAGCTACCCTCATATGTACTGTGCAGCAGGCGTATTAGTGGTAGATATCCCTCATTAAAAAGTAAACAAACTAATTGCCGATGTGTGTATCACTGCTGAAAGCACCAGTAAAGCAAAATAAATAAAGAAAGAAAATAAACTGCAGTGATCAGAGACTTAAGTAAATGATGAGATGTCAAGTTTACTGTCAGCTGGCATCATATTGATGTCATCCACTACTATCTGATGTCATACTTATGTCATAATATTGTTAATGTCCGCCGCTGACATCACCATGGTGTCAAGGTCAGGTCATGGAGCTATCACATGTGATGTCATACTAATGTGATGTGATCAGCATGCTAAAGTCATATTGCTGTTAAAGAGCTGCTGACATCCCCACAGTGTGAGGGTGATATCATATGGTGATGCCACGCTGATGTCATAACAATGTTACTGTCCGCCGCTGACATCACCATAATGTCATGCTGCATTAGTGTCATGGCGATGATGTTATAGTGACGTGATGCTGAAGTCTTGTTGTATTATTTCAGTTCATATTATAATTACATAGCATTTTATTTAAAGTACTTAAGTTAACACAAGCTAAGTACTAGTCACCAGTAACTAATACACACACAGTGAACAGAGAAGATGAGAAGCAGTGAGGACTGAGTGGAGGCTCTGCTGTTGTCCTGGGTCGGCCTCATTAAGTTTATAAATGTCTTGATTGTGGTCTGGTCACTGTTTTGTTTTTAATATAGCTACATAGTTTCCAAAGTGCTATTTAGTGTCACTGCTTTTGTTTTTGTTGCATATTTCCCTGCATCATTTAGCTCTGTGTCTGTGATGGACCGCTGATTAGTCAGACACATTCACTGCAAAGTGCTCAGATACAGACTGTTGACGAAGGTCTATATAAATAAACCTCGGTGTAAACACTAGAGAAACACAGTGTGCCGGAAACATCTATTCTTTATACCAACCAATTAGTATGTATGAAATGTATGAAATGCCAAAAGTTTATTTGGGAACTGAAGAGAAAGTCGCCACGATGTCTGAATACCAACGCCGTTAAAACAAATTCCACTACTTTGCGACTATGTTTTTGTGTCATGCTCGCAATTGTCTGGACAATTAGAAGAATGATGAATTAAAAGCAATGAGAAACATTTATGTTACAAATCCACTGACTTAATTAAAAACTAGGGCTACAACCATGAACAGTCCAATTTAGCTCCATTTGAGACCCTGTGGGACCCATAATACAGCGAGTTGGGCGCCAGTGTGAATAGTTGCTTTAAATCGAGTTGTGATTAAGAAAAAAATGCAAACGTGCGTCGGCTCTCAGGTCTGTCTGAGAAATATCAAAGGACAACTACATAATTTGCAGCTGTCTCACTTCCTGGCTGGAATTCAGACTGACCGTGGCTCAGGCGCTCGTGCTTGTTAACAGATATTTAGTGATGATAGCATCTGCTGCTGCTCAGAAGACGAGCTGGTCCCCCGCAGAGCCGGGCTCAGTCTGCACTCATCAATAGACCGGGTCAAACCATAGCTCGGCTGGAGATAGCAGAAGGGGAGATTTGCATTGTGAAAATATCACTGTGGCATTTACAGTTAAGGTTCGTCAGCGTTGGGAGGGGAGGTGCAGTTAACTAACTCATCGTGGAGGCAGTGGAGCAGACAGGCTGAAAGGACTTTTAGGAGGATTTTTTAGAGCCCCGCGGCTCCTGCAGACATTAGTCGGGAAGCTTCTTGTGAAATCTTCCCTGATGTTTCCCATCCTGCTTCTTTTTCATTAAGAAGGGTCGTAATGCTGAGAGGATGCCCTTTGAACGAAGACGGGGGAAACTTGTCATGTTGGGCTGGAGGAGTTGTTTACAAGAACATGCTTCGCTTTTAAGGAAATTGGGGGCAGGTGTCTGGGTCTCTGCGATGTGCAGCTACGACCAGATTATTTGTGCAAATGGATTTTGACTCCCAGTTGAACTCTAGTTAATTAAGGAAAATCTGAGGAGGAAAATCGGAAATCTAATGAATTTCTGCTGAGTCAAAACGTGTCAGGATAATTTATCTGATTTGTTAGTGGCTTGAAAAGAAGCAAACACTCTTCTTTGAGTCAGCTCTGGAGACAGGCGAATTAGTGTTAGATTTACCGTTTTTTATCCACTTCGAAAGCAGCAAATGCTCTCAGGGGTGACAGATAAAGAAACATGGCTGACACGTCGGAGCAAGAGAAGCTTTAAGCTCTTTATTCAGGCCCGTTCTTTTAATCAATCCCGAGATTGGAGGGCAGATCTCACTCTGTTCATCCCACTAACACAACAAGTGAAAGATGCTTATTAGAGTTACTCAGCCAGACATAATGCACAAACAAGGACATCGGAGATGTTTATAATGGTGCTTCAGTGCCAGGGTCAGCATCCGCCTCAAATCAATCAGAGGAGTTTGAATCAAGGGAGTGCTTTACAAAAGGCACACACCATCATTTATCTTATCATCTGACGGTGTGTAAGGTTTTTTTTGTAAACAAATTGGAATGCAAATTGCATTTGTTTGCTTTTTTCCCCTCAAAAGCGTTTCAGGCTGATTTAAAGCACTTGCATATCCTGCAATCTCTCTCTCCCACACACACACACACACACACACACACACACGGAGGATAATGTTTTCTGGCATGACAGAGCTGGACAAACCTCAGATGAATGTTCTCCCTCCCCGCCAGGTCTGATTTTCTCCTGGTTGTCGCGCGGCATGTGTGCGCAAATCAATCAGAGCCCTTGTTCTAATCAGTCCCACTTATATCACCCTGCAAATAAATGACACTGCTGAGAAGGGGAGATCAATAGGGGGATAAGGTGAAAGTCTCCCTGCATCCTGCCCATGGGGCACAGGGTTGGGACAGAGGCTGGGGAGGGAGCTGAGGAGCCCAGACATGAGACAGACTAAACTAAACAGGTTTATTCTAAAACTAAAGTGATTTCACTCTCAAATGTCACTCAATAACCAGGGATAGGGGGAAGATGAAGAAATGGATTTTAAGTGTGTGTATGATGTGTGTGTGACATACTTGTGGTGGTGGCCTGCTTGCATGCGGAGGAACAAATGATCGCTGCAATATATTGCGATATTGTTTTGAAACACTGGGTCATGAGTGCATCCTTTCCCCACTGCAGCTTCTGTTTTGCTCTGTGGTATTTCAGCCTGGGCTACAACCAATCACAAGACAGCTTAGACATCCATATGTGACTGACAGCTGACTGAAGGCACTTAAAGATGATAGCTGCTGATGTTCTCTATTTTTTATTGCCTCAAAATCCCATTAAAATGAGAAAAAACAACAAACCCCTTCAGTCAGTCTGAGGTAACGATGAGGTAAACCATTAAAACCTGACCTCAGATCATTTCCCTAAACAGCTCTCCACTGTAGCTTCCCTCAAACAGGAGAAAACTGAGCGGTACTATTTTCAGAGGCGGATTAATATGCATTCGTCGCTCCAGCTTGTTATTTTTTTACACCATCGGGATGTTTGAGGGACTGACTGAAAACAAACCACAGTGCCCGTGTTTGTGGTAATGAAAGCACATGTCACACAGTACAACAGTGTGACTCATTAATCTGTTTTTAATTGTGTGTTTTTTCCACAACAACAAAGCTCCGTGGCACAAAGCAGTGAGATGACTACACAGATAAAACTTCACCAAACTAATTCATTCATGGGTTTGGGATTTGTTGACAATCAAAAACATCATTCGAATGATTTTTTTCACCACCTCTGTAACAGTTGGCTAACACACCAGCATTAAAAGCTGTGAAGCCTTAACAAAGATGATGCTGACTGACCTTTCTCCCCGACTGTAACTCTTTCATAAGAAAACAGAAACTTCTGGTGTTACTCTGAAACATGAGACATCTGCTTCCTCTTTATTTTTTCGAGCACGCCATAAAAATCCATCAAAGCTTGTCATATTATTTTGAGTCTGAAAGCAATTTGACTTGTAGTTGACTTTTTCCGGTGTGAGTCACCATGTTTCCAGTATGTTTATTTTTTCTTTGACAGTGTATTTAAAGGGATAGTGCGTGAAATTGTATCCGGTCTGGTTATGAATCCCCTGACTGACTGAAGTGGCAAAGTTAATGGTTGTAATGTACTTTGATACAAATTAATTAGATTTAAAAATATGTAATTTTCAGTGAAGTCTCGTTTGGATTTTTGTGAAAAATTATGGAAAACTCTGAAACTTGAAAAACCGTCACCATCCTGCATGTGTGTGTAGATTTTCAACTAAATACTTTAAGTTGCACATTTTTAAAACACCCATTGTAACAGTGGTCCCCAACCACTGAGCCGGGGACTGGTACCGGTCCGTGGGGCAGTTGTTACCGGGCTGCACAGAAAGAATAAATAAAAATATAACTTATGTTGCATTGATTATTAGAGTCTGAAAAACATTTTATTTTGAAAGGAACGACCGGATTCTCTTCAACTTAACTTTTGCCATTACCTCTTGACACGTCAATACGCTTGTCCCGGTCATGTGATAAAACGTATCACCTATCACGTATAACGTCAGAAATGTTAGCCAAAAAATACGCCCGCAAACTAGCGAAAATGAACAAAACACAAAAGTCTTTGGAGAGCTTCTTTGCAAACGGTAAGAGGACAACTTTTTATGCCAGTCGTGTTATATTGTTTTAGCTGTATTTATCTGCCACCCCTTGAAGGCCGGTCCGTGAAAATAATGCCAACATTAAACCGGTCCGTGGTGCAAAAAAGGTTGGGGACCGCTGCATTAAAGGACTCCATGAGTGAGGGAATGTGACAAGATGAAGACCCGCTCAGCCTAACACTGTCAGTTAAGTATGATTAGCCAGTTAGCTGAGGATGACCCATGGGCCACACTGTGAAAGGCAGCACTGAGATCTTAAAAACACTAAAATTGTAGTTCCCTTCTGTTCATCTGTGCTACTCTTAGGGGATGAAGTTTATAACTTAATTCTCACTGAATTCATTTTCAATTGGCAAAGTAATGAAAAGTGAAGGAAACAAAAGTAAGTAGAAGCCCAAATGAATTCATTCGATATCTGAAAAAGTTTTGATGGCTTTTCAGGTGAGCGATCCAAAGCTTATTCTGTGTCTTACTCCAACTAATTATTTATGCAGTTTCTATTAACTGGCAGCAGCCTCTTTCACTAGAGACTTGCTGATAAAAAAGAGATGTCAAGTGATGAAAATAGATTTGAGAAAAAAACAATATGATGATGAGACATGAACTGAGAAACACTGGGACTCAGTGAGACCAATTTCTAGAACAAGAGGTTCCCACGTCGGAGTACAACAGATGAGCAGTAATTGAATGTGAATTAAAAGGGCAGCCCTCCTGTCGCTCAATTACAGGATTATAAATTATAATTAGCTTGTTTGTTAGCACAGACATAACACTGCACTGTCTTTGTTGCCAGCACATTTTAAAACACTTTATTTTGTACAGCACATTAGCACCTTATTTTTTATCATTGGTATTGGTTCATTGTCAGTCAGTCAGTCATTGTCTATACCTGCTTGTCCAGACTTGGGTCCCAGGGGTCTGCTGGAGCCTATACAAGCTGTCATCGGGCAGGAGGCGGGGTACACCCTACACAGGTTGCCAGCCTATCACAGGGCTAACACAGAGACAAACAACCATTCACACTCCCACCCACACCTATGGCCAAGTTAGATTGATCAGTTAACCTAACAAGCATGTCTGTGGACTGTGGGAGGAAACCGGAGTACCCGGAGAAAACCCACACATGCACATGGAGAACATACAAACTCCACACAGAAAGGCCCGAGCTAAGATTCGATCCCCAAACCTTCTTGCTGTGAGGCACAAGTGCTAACCACGATAACAATATCTATTTATTCCACTTGCTAATGTTAATTCACTGCCTTTTATACAGTGATCCCTCTTCGATCACAGAAGCCCCACCAAAGTTGAAGATCTGCGAAGTAGAAACTATATGTTTATATGATTATTTTTATATACATTAAGCCCATATTAACCCTCCCACACTCAAACATTTCCCACAGTATAAACTCTTTATATTCTCTTAGATATTAGGTCAAATCTGTTGAAATTTTGTCTGTAAACACTCTTTATGTACCATGCACAAATATAGATATCATATATCATTGAGGATGTTTAATATGTGATAAAGTTGTGAACACATTGTAACAATACATATTTTAACAAAAATAATTGTATATTCAGTGTAATATATAGTAATGTACTTGTTTTAGTTAATACTCAGTTATATTAGCTATATTGGGATCAGTGCCCCGGATACATAACTACGCCAATATCGTCCCATGTATGAAATCATCTGGGCTGCTGCTTAGCTCAATCTGAACCAATTAGTGCCCAGGATACTTAACTAAATGCTCTGATTGGGTAGCTTCTCAGCAATCCACCAATAGGGTCCCGTGTATGAAATCAACTGGGCAAACCAACTGAGGAAGCAGGTACCAGAAATAAAAAGACACACTGTCTGCAGAAATCCTAAACCTTCACTATATGTATGTTCACAGGGGACCTGTAATACCTTTAATGCCTTATAAATGCTCCAAAAGACATTGGACTCTGTGGTCATTCAAAGAAGGCAACATCATCTCAATGAAAAAGCTCCAGCAATCTTAAATAACAATTTGCCACCATCATTACTACTACTAGAAAAACTAATCGATGCACTAAAGAGTGGCTGACAACACAAGAGGGGACATCTTTATCTTCAGCTATCTTACTGACCTTTCAGATCTAAGAGTGCTATACACAAACACACACTAAACAAAGGTTGTTGGTTGATGCAAAGAGAAATTTCATGTCAGTATCTACAAATGTGAAGTAATATGGTGGAGCCGTGTAGCAAACGTCCACACACGAAGTCCATTTGGGAAAAATGATGGTTTATCAATTCCAATAACATAACACTGCATTCTCTATATATTTAATTGTATTTTAACTTGACCATTAGCTGACCGTGGTGCCGGAGACAAAAATACAGAGTTACTTATTTAGCTTTGAAAAGAACAGTCGCCACTTTAGTGTCTATGTATCCCTGTTGTAATGATGAGAACACCATGATCCAGCTCCTCTGTGGTCTCAGTGGTGTCAAAGAGAAATGTACAACTCCCACTAGACCGGCTGGGACTCCAGGAGCCACATGAGGGTTAGTGAAAGAACATCTGAAGTGGTTTCTAAGTTGTTTGTCAGGTAATGGAAAGCCAGTAAAATCCAAGATGAATGAAACTTGAAAGATGCTGAAAGAAAATATTCAGATACATCTAAATCTTAAAAAAATCCTCCTGGTAAACATTTGGCTAAAACGCTGGTTTTGCCTGTCAAAAAATTAAAGCATGCAAAGAAATAGGTGTTTTAAAAAGCACTGATCGCTGTCTGGATTCAGATGGGAATCATTTAGTTTAAAAAATGGGATGTGGACTCGAGATCTAAAAGCGTACCTTTTGTTTGGATTGCAATGTCTAATGAGTAGGCGTCATCACAAACAGCCACGGCTATGTTGTGACGGATCGAAAACTGCTGAGGGCTATGATGCCGCTTCTTCCATAAGAGGCCCTGTGGATCTTGTTACATACAGAGGTGATGTGTAAAGAAACCCTTAATTGGGGCATTGGCAATGGGGAGAAAGGAACCTGTTTGGTCATTTGAAGAGGAAGAAGGAAAGAACAGAAAACAAAGTCTGCTATCTTTGTCCACAGAGAAACGTACGTCCCCAAGGTCTGAGACATGAGGGCGATTGGCCTTCTTACAGAAATCATAGAGGTAGAGCAATTGATCTGTGTGAGGAAACACCGAGCTCCATCCTGATAAAACTGAAAGGATTCTTGCTTTTTTTTTTGTGACAGACATCACACGTGTGCATCTCCTTCATTGCACAAAAAAAAAAAAGCCAACAATGGGAATCTAAATGCGATTGTCACAGTGCATGTTGTCGATTTCTCTCGTCAGAACAAAGTGCTGGATGATCAAAGAGATGCAGTGGATTAGGTTGGTAGTGAAGTGGGAGAGCACTCACACATACTGAACAGCTCTGTCGTTCAGAGACAGACATGCAAAGGCACAATGGAAGAAACTCAATGGTGTTGCAAATGGATACAAATTTAAAGTGGTAAAAAAAATAAAAGAGAGAGTAGAAAGCCATACAGAAGAATGAATATAGTGTTTGATATGTAACAGCAACACATCTAAAGAATTACATTAACTTAGAATGTGAAAGGCCAAGATGCCGCTGAAGAATTCTGAGCTCGATCACCAGCAAGGACAAAGAAAAGACCCAAGTTCACCGTGTTTCCATTTAGATACACAAGCATCTTTGATTTGTCAGCAGCTGTTTGATGGGTTTTCATATCATTTGGGGCAGACTTGATGAACCTGCAGGAATTATGGTAACTTTGTTTGCAGTTTGACTTTACCTGTGGCTCGGTTGGCTCCATGTAAATTATTCACAGCAGTCTAAATCAGCACAAATGGTGTGATGCAATCATGTCAACATGGAGCTGAATCACAATGGGATACTTCCAACATCACAGCCCAACTCAGTATTACACTGTCCTTCATGAAGGGTGCACAATTTTGGTACTTTTCAGAACAAATTATACTAAGTTCATGTCATTAAGAGTACACTGTAAAACAGGGGTGGGCCATCCTGGTCCTCAAGGGCCACTTTCCTTCATGTTTTAGATGTGTCCCTCTTCCAACACACCTGATTCAAATGACCAGGATCGTTATCAGGTTTCTGCAGAGCTTGATGATGAGCTGATCATTTGAATCAGGTGTGTTGGAAGAGGGAAACATCTAAAACATGCAGGATACTGGCCCTCGAGGACCAGGGTTGCCCACCCCTACTGTAAAAGGTAATACTTGTGCTTATCACATTAGTGTACTTTAATTATTTATTCATTTAACTCATGGACTGTGAGTATGTACTCATTTTTCCTTAAAGAGTAATAACACTAAGTACACCTGAGTAAACTGGATTTGTAATTTATGGTCCTGGAGTGCTCAGCAGTGCACATGTGCAGTAGAGCAGAAGTTTCCAGAAACTAGGGGTGGATAATATGGGGAATTTTGGTATAGATCGATTAATACCAAGTAAATACAGGGCTAATATCACCGATACCAGTACCGATACCTATACATTTGACTTGAAACGTCATGATCACTGAATAATTGCTTTATTTTGCATTTAGCTGAATATGATAATGATAAAACACAGGACAGAGATTTTAGGCAAATAAAAATGTTTTTTTTAATTAACTACAACAATATAAAACAATGTAACAGTATTAAAATAATAAAATGGTCCCCTTATGACAAAATGATTAAGATAATTAGGTCTGTAACTGTAATCTGTATGTAGCCTAAACAGGAATACTATTTTTCACTTCTAAAGTTCACACAAAAGGGTTTTTATATTCAGCCATATTCAAATCTCAGGTTTGAAGTATATAACTCATACACTATATAGGTGTTCATTTTTGACTTCCAGTAAAACTAAAGTTTTTTTTTTTCAACTGGCTGAATATATGATAATAGTTTAATCAGTCTGCTAAAATTGCATTTCTGATCACCAATGACACTATGAAAACCCTGACTTTATGCTGCAGTTTACTTGGATATTCCTGTGTTTTTACCTGAAAAGCCTCTGCCACAGATCTCTGTGTCTGTGTCGGTGGTCTGCTGTGGGAACCCTCCTCCTCCTCCTCCTCCTTCCTCAGCTTGTTTTTCAGTTCGGAGTTCTCTTGATAGTGAACTGCTTTTATATATTTAAATAAATTGGTTGTGTTACCACAGTAGTGAATTGTTTTTCTGCACACATCAGATGTGGCAGTGTCCTTATCAGCTGCAGTGAACAATGTCCATACAACGCTTCTCTTTCTCTCCGCCATCACTGGTCGCTCTCTCTGCTCTCTGACTCTGTGCTCTCCTGCAGCGTAGGGAGGAGGAGGGCCTGAGAGCGAACGAAAGCAACTGAGAGCGAGAGAGAAAAACTGAGCTCGCATGAACTCTGAGAGGAAATGCAAGTAATTTGCTGGATGCATACAAGACACACTACTCAACAAAAGTATCGATCTCATCACTCGAGTATCTACCCGATACTGATACTCACCTTTGTATCAATATCGACTATGAATACTTGGATGGATACACTCACCCCTACCAGAAACTGTGTGGACACACTTTGACAGAAGCAGGACATTTTCTTTGTCCCTTGGTAAGTTATTCCATTTGTCAACTATTGTTTCATTACTCATGATGCATATTTTGTGACATTTTCTGAACATAGTGATGACAAACATCTCTGGAGATAAATAAAACACCAGGCTAATGCTAACGTTAGCTAGTGGCCAAAGCAGCTAATTGAAACTGTAAGTGTGTAATATTAGCTATACTACATCAATGATGAGAACTGTAAACGCTAATTTGAAGCAGAATTCCCAAATTACATTCTGGTAAACATAGAATACACAAGTGCCGGTAAAAGCATGTGTCGTGTGTAAACCATGTGCACCATTTTGTAATTCTGCTTCAAAATAGCATTTACAAATTAGGGGTACACATTTGGGCAAAGCACTCATGGTACAATGACCACTGCTAGAACCAACAATTCTGAGCAACAGCCTGACTCACATGTGTGTTGCTCAGACCTGTTTCACTGTGGTCTTTACCAGAATCATCAAAAATGCCAAGGAGAGAAAATATTCATTGTGCTCTGCCCAAATTCATTGATCTCAAGTGTCATAACTGAAAGCAGCTGCTGCCAATTTTGTGACTTTTTTTTTTTTTTTCCCAAACAGCTTGAAGACAGAAAACCAATACTGACGCAGTGGACATGTACGTTTTGCAACTTCACATGTGAAAAAAGAGGGGAACTACTTAAACATGATAGATTGAAACATGGTGGTTACACAAGAACAACACCATTACCATGTGTTCATAAAGAGTGCCTTTGCACATTCAAGTCTTTTAATGCTCTTAAGATACATCTATCAAGAGCACACTGCCAGATCATTGGTCATTGTGATGCCACAAAACATGTGTTCCAGTGTCATTTTTCTGCACACGTCTCACTGAAGTCACAAAATTATTTTTTTCACACATTTGGAGACACATATCGAGATGCACCAAAAAGTGCAGTGCCCTTACTAGGGTTGTAATTTTGAAACCAGCATCTACACTGTATTTAATGTCCATAAAAGCAGGGAACATGATGGCAGCAGCCAGTTGCAGTTCAACCCAGGAATTTTAACACATACAGAAACTTTGGTTGAAATCGTCCAGTCTGAAAATGAAAGTGATACTCAAGACACAAGTGATTTTCAAGAGGAGGATTTAGCAGCAGATAATACTGATGAGTTGGAGGAGCAGCTTGAGCATCATTTGGCAACCCTTTTCCTTTGAATGTTGACCATACTTCATATATCTGAGACTGCTGTGCAAGATATAATACAGCAAATAAGGCAGATAATCAATGATGAAATCTTAGACAAGGCTCCCACAGTTAGCAGTGGTGATATGCAAGGATACTGTAGATTCAGGGATGGTTCACGATTAAAAGAAAGTACTTTACTTGCGGAAGAGCATTTTTGGATTGCCTTGGCACTTTGTATCGATGACTTTGAGGTTGCAAACACTTTGGGGACTTTTATAAACAAACACAAGATCTGTGCAGTATATTGGGGGTTAGTAAACATTGCACCCAACTCTCGCTTCTCTCTCAGCTCAATACAGTTAGCTATTCTTTGTGAGGCAAACACTGTCAAAGATTGTGGATACTCTGAAGTTCTTCATCCACTCCTTCAGGATCTTGTCCTTCTTGAGAAGCATGGTGTATATGTGGAAAAATTAGGCTCAAGTGTCAGAGGAACTGTTCTCTATATTGCAGCAGATAATTTGACTGCTCATTATTTGGCAGGATTTCATGAAAGTTTTATCTCTGATAGGATTTGTCGCTTCTGCATGGCTACAAGGCAGGAAATACAGGATAAAGAAGTGAGGTCTGGCCACTTCTGCTTGAGAACAAAACAAGGCCATGATTGGCATGTCAAGGAAGTCCAGCAGGATGGCAAAGCAATATGGTGTAAAGGAAGTTGTCCTCTAAGTGATCATTTCTCCATGATTTACTTGAAGGTATTATTCCATCTGAGTTGTGTCTTTACATTCAAGACTCAATAAAAAATAAGTTCTTCACACTTGAAATGGTGAATTGTGCCATAAAGGAATTTCCCTACATGCATTCAGACAAAACAAATCAGCCTCAGACAATTTTAAAAAATGTCCATGTCAAAGGGACCATTGGAGGTCATAGTCATGAAACTGGAGTCTGATCAGACTACTTCCCCTGTTGACTGGCCATTATATCCCTGAAGGAGATGAAGCATGGGAGGTTATGTGCTTGAAAGATGTGGTTGAGTTGGCCATGTCTACAAGGTTTACTGAGGAGTCCCTCCATGATCTAGAGTTCAAGTTGTCAGAGCATTGAACTTACTTTGTAAGGTGTTCCCTCACTACAGACTCTGTACAAAACACTGCTACTTGGAGCATCATCTCTATCTAATACAAGTATTTGGACCACTTGTAGATGTGTGGACAATGAGATTTGCGGCAAAGCACAAGTTCTTTAAACAATCTTTTTGAGAAGCCCACAACTGAAAAATGTCCCGCTGACCTTTCTGATAGACAACAAAAGATGATGGCCTCCCATTTAGATTCTGCTTCATTGTGAAGCAGATTGTGAAGCAAAGTGAAGAGTGTCATGATATCTTCCTTCCCAGGTAACGTGCAGCAGCATTCATTGGCAAGACATGCACCTCAAAACACAGTCCTTGCAGCAACATCTGTTAATATAGATGGTATTAAATATGCATCTAACATGGTGGTGTCTGTTGGTTCATCACAGGCCTTCCATAATTTAGGCAGATTCAGCAGGTTCTGGTTGTGGATACCAATATTTTGTTCATTTGTAGACAATTGTTTGAATGGTATCACCTCAGAGCTTATGAAGTCTGCAAAAGTAGCGCAAGCTTGCTTGTAACCCACTTGAAAGGCTTCAATCATGTCTTTCTCCTCTCTGCCATCAGAGTGAAAGGCCAGTTATTGTGATCCTGAAGCATTATATTTTGTTCTGATGTCATATTTTATTCTTTCAGAACCATGTAGCAGTCCTGGCCAGTGAGGGTAGTGGTTGGTGAAAATGACATTCGAAAAGGACTTTCCACAAAAGACCCAATACTTTGGAAGAGCTAACAAGTGAGCTGAAGAAACGACTTGGTCTGCAGTACGACTTTGTGCTTCACCATGAAGACCCAGAGTTCAACAATGTTTTTTGCAACCTCACAGACATGAGTGAGCTGCCTGATAGACCAACACTGAAGATTATCTCTCTGGAAAATGTAGTTATAACACTGTCTGCAGTATTTTCACTGTCTTCACCTAGTTCGTCTGACACAGAAATACTGCCTCACACTGAGGAGACCACAGCATTGACCTCAAGTGGCCCTGGCCTTCTACATTTGAGGTGCCACATTTCTCTGTGAATATTGAATATAGACTGAGGCAGGGAAAATATAATTTAAATGACAGATGGCACACATATGAGTCATGAAGCTTGACATTGTGCAGAAGGTAGCTGAGGAGATGTACAAGTTCTCGGCTTACCCACAAGATCAGGGGCGGGCAATCCTGGTCTTCGATGGCCGCTATCCTGCATGTTTAGATGTGTCCCTCTTTCAACACAACTGATTCAAAAGACCAGCTCAATTCTGGTCATTTCTTTGGACTGTGGGAGGAAAATGGAGCGCCTGGAGAAAACCCATGCATGCAGAGGGAGACCATGTAAACTCCACACAGAAAGGCCCAAGTCGAGATTCGAACCCCAAACCTTCTTGCTAAGTGCTAACCACTGCACCACCATGCCACATATTTTTATCACAAGCTATATGTAAAATATTTTCTATGTAGGTTTCTATGTAGGAAGATGTTGCTGGAATTACTGAAGGTAGCATAAGTAGTTAAATGTTAATGACTGTACAGTATCTCCGTGCACTGGTGATGATTTATATGATGCAGTACATGAAATAAATAAATGCATTAGCATTTAGCAGAGGGGAATGGGAGAATGGATTGGACAAGGGATTTCCCTTTATCACAAACCTTGCCTTCTGAACAGATATCTGAAACAAAGTTTTTTGGGGATTTTTATTATCAGGTTGCAGTCTGAGCCCTTTTCTCGCAGAGAGGACTGAAACATCTCTTTACCTCATAATTTGAAACTTTGGCCATGTGTAGTATCAACACTCAACATTGTTAAACTTTATTTAAAACAGAAAACATGGGAAAGCCTCAAAGGTCCTATCTTTAAATGCATGTGTTCATGTGATGCCATTAAATGGTCCTTCTGTTGCATTTTAACAATATTTTAAAGCTGAATTTGAAGAATAAC
>OOFC01042429.1:0-11855 GCA_900323345.1 Pseudochromis fuscus
ACCGTAGCGGTATCAGACTGTTTCTTTTACGTGTTTACTGAATCAGGGAAAAGTTCCCTCCACGTTTGTGATGCACTAACTAGGTGATAAAGAGTTGCACTACCTGTTGTACCTTGCTGTTGGTAAAAGATAAAACTACGTCACCGATGTTACCTCGGAGAAAAAAATAAAACAGCTGTTCATGTAGCTTTGAACTGTGACAAATTGAGTTGGAAATACATTGTTTTCAATGAAGGCGGCACAAATACCGGTAAGAGCTACTGGTACGTACGGTACCGTATTGTGAATGTACTAACTTGTTTTGGAGTGAACGGAGTTGTCAGAACGTTGGTTTGTTTTCTATGAATAAAGTTTGACTGACTGACTTATCTGACTGTTTTGTTGACATTCACTTTAGTGCAGCTTTATCTAGATGGATGATAACACAACCCCAGACACTACAGTAGTTTCTACTGTAGTTACAGTAGTTATAATGTGGTGCTCCTTATATATGAAAACAGTTTTAAAATAGACCATTCATTGAAGGTGCGCCTTATAATCTGATGCGCCTTATAGTGCGGAAAATATGGTAAGTAAAATATTGTTAGCGCCAGATGATTAAGTCATTTAAGACTACGTCCATCCAACCCCTACATCTGTCCGGCTGCAATTACTGTCCCCTGGAAACAAAGCCTGATCTTCAGACCACTCCGTACTTCTGTTATAGCTTTACTTCTGTTTTGATCTTTTTACATTCGTGTTGTTACCTTTGTGTTGTTTCGACCCTTGTGTGCTTGTGTACACATTAATGAAGGAACAAATTATTAAATTTAGGGCAAATATTTTCACAAGTGTTGCTGTTTCATCACTAGAGGGCAGCAGTGTTCAGCACCTGAAACCTCTGTGCATCTGCAGAGGTTTATGTTTTCTAATTTAGTTTAAGCTGTTTCACGACACTAAGCACAAAGCTCACTGATTAATATAACTGGACTCCGAGCATTGATTTCCACTAAATTTAAATTATTCCTGTACAGGTTTTTTTTCAACACTTGCTGAATCATTGTCAGTTGCAGCACATTCATTTCTGTCCCCCTCCTGTGTTGTAAAGAAAGAGGCAGCATGAGTGTATTGAACCTCACAGCAACAAGCGAGCGAGGTTTAAATCACTGCACCTCCACCCCTGAGCTGATAAGCTGTCTGTATTGCAGTTAAAAGTGAGGCCGTTTTCTAAATTAATAGAGCCGACCCATCACCAACATCATCAGCCGGTACCAAAACATCCAGCCGCCAGGAGAACTTCAGTGCAGCCGCTCTATCACTGCAGAAAAATAACACAAATCATAAAAACACCATGGATGATGGGCTCCTGAGAGGTAAAACTCTTCTCTCAAGAGCTGTTATGGGGAAAAAAACAACATTTTCTTTCCAGCTGCTCTGAGATTGAAACTTTCTGGCCAAAAATCCTCCTCCTCCTCCTCCTCCTCCTCTAATCTGTGCTGCTGAGTTTCCTGCCGCTCTGTTTCACCGCACTTCATAGCTTTTTGATGAGGGACACCGATGCTTCCTCATCTTCAGAGGGAGGAAGGTTCGATGAAGGTGATGGAGAAATGAATGTCCCCCATGGAGTGAAACCGAAGGGGTAAACACTCAACACTCTCACCGACTTGAGCCTTTAATGTAGCGTTTTACCACATGTGCATCTCCCGCCCTGGATTATTTATGTTGCTCATCTTCCTCTGAGTTTCACTCTCTTTATTTATTTCACTCTCTCTCTGGCTGCTGCATGCAGATTTAAACAGACTGAGAACTTATCCTTGTTTTTGTTTTTTTTGTTTTATTCTCCAGTTCCTGTTTGGAGTGTGTCAATCTCCAGAAGTTTTCAGAGTGAAGCAGTTAATTAGTTGCAGAAATCTCAAATCTCTGCATGCTCCCCAGCTCAGCAGGTTTCCTGGCAGCCACTAAATCAGCAGGCTGCCCAGTATGAAAATCTGATTTTTCTCTCCCCACAGAAAGGCTAATTTAACTGTTTTTTCTTTTTTAAACTTTCCCCTCTTTTTTTTACATAGCTGCACAAATCAAATGTAAAACTTCCTTGACTTTCATCTTATAATTAGTCTCTTTGATGCAACCAGAGACCTTTTAAGTCGTGATAATTGTTTTAGCTGGTGGACCCAGGAAAATAGAAAGATGCTATCATCAATCAATTCTCTTTGAGCCTTTCTAATATATCTTCCTGGAAAGTTTTCAATCAAATTAAATGAAAGGATAGTGTATCCATTACATGTATTGTGTCTCATTTTAAATTAACCGTCCATTCTTATCATCTCCAATTAGATGATTTCCATCATTATATTGCTTGTTGGACCCTTCATTTTTTTATGACACCTTGTTTATTGGTGCTGCCTACGCACTCGATTTGATTGGCAATTACCTGAGTAGGAAAACATAAAGCCCGTGGTTGGCATTTAGGGAACCACATATTGCTTATGGATGCCAATAAAATGGTAATTATGGCTTGTGAGGAGTACTGATGTTGACGTGAAGTACAGTGGGAATCATGGGCAGAGCTTCTGGTCTTTTAATTTGAATATGTTGTATTTTAATGAACAAATACCTGCAAACATAATGAGCTGCTCTCACATGATGATTTGAAGATGCTCTAATGTAAGTTGATCATCACATGTTTCACATCAGTATGCTATGGTGTTGTTGTTGTGAGCAGCATGCTGTCGTTAGATTAACACTCCTACTGGGCCTCACAGAGCTGATAACAAGGCTGCAGACTTACAATTACACGTTTCTACAGACACTTCCTGTTTAAGTGTGTAAAAGCACTATGATGATCCCTTCACCTTTAACTTCAGCAAACAAGCTTGTGTTTTAGTAGATGCTTTAGATAATGGCAGAATTGTCAGGAAATAGATACTGTCAACACTACGTGGAAATACATGAATTATAGGTACATATATATATAGACATAACTACATTCCCAGCATGAATCTCTTATGTTACCACTTGTCCTTTATCTTTGAAGAAACATGAAAGTATTTATAAAATTGAAAAGAAAATTGAATAGTGTAACTGTAAATAATATTTCCACCTTTTTAAAGCGTTTGTTCATAAATAAATTCACAAATATATCTTGAGTTCACAAATACTGATTTTTTTATATTTAATACATGAAATTGTGTAAATTTGAGTTTAATGCTGTAAATGTATTTCTAAAAAAATTGAACACAATCACAATCAGTCACAATTCTGACAATGAATTATTAGTTCTCTAATTTGACATAGATTAGTTTTTTCATTGATCTTATAGAGTTGTCACGTGAATGGAATTTTATATGGGTTGGTTGGACATGTATAAATATCCTTTTTTAACATTAAAAAGACAAAAACTACAGACTGCTGTTCTGTAATTATGGAAAATTGCTGCTGGGGAGGTTTCATAATTAACAATATTTTGATTTCTGGAGAGAAACTTAGAGTTTTTATCATTATTACTATTATTTTTTTATTTACATTTATCATACCAAATATAAAGTGTAGTTTAGTAATTATAATTTTATTCCATTTTCCTAACCAAAAATCACACGAATTATTGGCTCTACAACTTGGCATTTACACCTTACAAACACAGGGTTCACTCTAAACAATCCACACACACATATAGGGGACCCATAACATGCATAGAGAGGGGATAGGGTGATGGCCGCCATTGATCCAGCAGACTGCAGGCTGGGACTTGAACCGGCAACCCTCCGTTTCCCGACCAAAGTCCCAACCCACTGAGCCACTGCCGCCCCATTGCTGACCAATGAAACCCGTCGTACAAGTTTTGATGAAACAGACCCGACGTTCACTGACAACCTGAAAAAGACAACATGCCTCTCAGCAGTGATTCAGCCTCTGTCTGTGTGTCTCTGTGTCACTAATTGGCATTTCATTTTCTTTGCTTTTTTGTAAACTGTGTGACCACATGTAGTACGAGATTGGTAGTGAAACAGACACAGAGGCATATGGACCAACAGGCGGGCAGAGATATACTGTAGATAAACACTTCTGAGGCGCTGCTGGAAAATAACTCTGCTCTCGTCACAGTATCAAATGCTTGGACCTAATCTGGTGTTCATGTTTACTACAGTCTGCAGGAACCATTGGCAACAAACACAGTCAGGATTTGTTTTTCCCTTCAGTTTCCAGTATGTTTATGACTTCAAGCTGTGATTTTTAATGATGGGCAATAAGGTGAAGGAACAGGGGGAAAAATATCATCAAAGACAAACCCGATAAACAAACAGGGGTCCATAGAAATAGATAAAAATGGTCAAAGCATCTGGAGTAAATCCTCATGAATACTCGTCTTCCTTGCTTTTTTATGATCAGTGATACATGTCATATAAATACTTCTGTTAGGCTAACCTCATGTTTCTCACTGTAATATTTACAGGAAGGATGTTTGCTGCAGCATCACAGATCTGTTCAGACATGAATGAGGATAAATTGTGGTGATCACATGATCTTTGGGCTTTGCTACTCCTTTGTTAGTCAGGTTCTCAAAAGTGCAAAACAAAGCAATGCCCTCGATGGCTCCAAAAAAACCTCTGACTCAAACTGACTTCAATTCTAAAATGGTCATTTTCAACCACAAAATACTTTAGTACTACTCTTCTTCTACTACTACTACTACTACTACTACTACTACTACTACTACTACTACTACCACCCCTTACTACATTTTTCCTGTCATTAGCTAGCCAACTCTTCTTATTAGTGATCTCGTCCCGTTCGATTTGTTTGTTTCTATGACGACGTCCTACAGAGAATGCCGAGTTAGCATCATCTTATAGCTAGCTGAGGACCAGAAGTTGTTGCTGTGTGATATTGTGCTGTAAAGCGTTACACATTCTTTTTGCAGGATATTGTTCTTAATAAACTTCAGCCTCAATCCCAACCGGCTGTACTCTCTTCTGCGGGTGGTGCATTTAAAAAACGCCAATTGACTCACAGACCACGCAAGTGCATCTTGCAAAATTTCCAACCTGTCGACAGCCCATAAGCACGCATGGTGGCTGATCATGATCAACAAACTACAAATTCCCACGTTTTGAGATAAATGCAAGGGTGCTGTACGGCATCTGCAGGTCTGACATGCATTACTTTGTTTTTTTTGAGAAGAAAACCATTAGTGAAAGATGCACAGCGGACGCACTTGCAGTGTACGAAGTAAATCGAATAGAGGAAGCGCAGCACCCGTGCACTTCCTACAAGACTGCCACCCGTCTTCAGTACTTCCTCTGTAAAGCACATTCAAAATCTCATTTGTGTTGGTCAGGACATCTCACATCGCCCTACAGGGCATGCTTACACTATTCTCCTCATGAAGTCCTTGCGACCTCCACGAATCCCACGAATCTCCAAAAAATGCAGGGGATGAACGATTCCTAAATTTGTGCGTCCGGTTGGGACCAAGACTTTTTAAGTTACTCAGAGTAAGAACGGCTTTTTTATGTAGTGGGAATGAAAGAAAGAATGAATGAATGGATCGTTTATTTCAGTTACAATTTGTAGTAAAAACATAAATTATGTGCAATCAGCCAATAAAGAATCACTACAAATACTTACACAAAGAAAAGAAAAGAAAAAAAAAACCTCACACACTTTCCTTTTAAACAAAAATTTGCAACCGAAAAAGGGAAAGGCAGCAGCCAAGGCTTATTTTTACTACTCTATCCTGTACAAGAGGCACTTTTCTCCCCAATACCAGTCAATGTACAATCAGAAGGATTTTGAAGCTGCTGTTTTTAGGTAAAATTGTTGCTTTAAAGAAACACCTGTAAACATATAAGAAGGTCTGATGCTAACGACTCGTATCTTCAAAGAGAAGGTGTCGTTTTAAAGTCTAATTGGATCAGTGGTGTCTGGTTGCTCTGTCACACTCTGTCCGTCTTTCTGCTTCTCAGTTCATTTTATTTTCACATGTGTGTGTGCGCACACTTGCATGATATCCACATCAGGGCCAAACAGTTGCCTGGCAACAATGACTAATAAAGACATGAAAGTCTAGCTGTCCAGACATTTTTTCTCTCTCTGTCACTGACCATTATATGTTGTTGCACTTGCTGACCGTCTCTCTTCCTCACTGTTACTATTCCCTTGTGTACTTTTACTGTGACTGTCTGTCAGGCTTCTGTCTGTCATCCTCAGTCCTCTCTGTTGTGTCCTCTTTGAAATCAGTGGGTGTCACTGGCATGGATAAAAAAAAAGTGCAAAGAAACAGTGAATACATTAAACATAACAACCTGCAAACAGTTTAAAGGGTTTTTGGACCTCTGAAATATGAGAAGGATTTTACTTTGAAGCACTTATGGTATTGCTGAGGTTTAATCAACAGATAAATGCAGTCACTTTGTAATAGATGGATACTTTATTCATCCTTTGCAATGGTATGGTAATGGTAATGTAATAGTAAGTTAGTAATAATGTTTGGATCCAGTCCTGATCCACAGGAAATTAGAACCAGAGCCTTCAGTACTCATTACAAAAACTCATCATAAAATGTCATAATTTGTTGAGTTAGTTTTCTTAATCAACTTAAGTTCTTGTGAACTTTGCAGGTTTTTAATGTCTTGCTGCTATTTATGGCCTGTATGCCTAATTTATCTGAGCTTATGCATCTTGAATTTGATTTCTAAAAAAGCATGATTTCTGGATTATTTTTATGATAAGAAATAATCAGATGAATAAAAGTATGCTGTTTATCACAAACTGCTTTGTGTGAAAGTTCACAAGGACATTTGCTTTGAAAACCGTTTAAAATTTGAATACAGTCACAAAAGTAACACCAGTTGTGTTCCAGGTCAAAGTGGCCAGGAAGATTTTATTTGAGTACAAAGGAAAATATCCCAACACTACACTTCAAAATCTCACAATATTCCAAGTTCACTGCCTTAATACATTAAAGAACAAATAACAACACTAAGATTACAGTTTTTATCAGTCAATCAGATGTTTTTGTCTGATAACAGAAAGTAACTGATAACAAAAACAGTCTTCTAAACGTGGTGCGGTGAGTTAACTCAAACTTCAATGGTGGGTTTTTTTCATGCACATGCTGGACAAATATTTCAGGTTGTTGCATGTGCCTTGCAGACACATCAGGACACAATCACTCAATGCGTTTTTGGTGGTCGT
Source organism: Pseudochromis fuscus (assembly GCA_900323345.1). Lineage (NCBI taxonomy): Eukaryota > Metazoa > Chordata > Actinopteri > Pseudochromidae > Pseudochromis > Pseudochromis fuscus. Next base: position 7,174 of record OOFC01042429.1, read on the forward strand.
CCACACTTGTGTTTAGCGCTGTCCACTTGTGATCCCATCACCTGATGAGCATCTTAAAACCAAGTGTGAACAGGGCTTCTAGGTCCTGTTCACTGTTTGAGGAAGTCCAGTACATCATGGACATTGTTGTCTTGTATAGCGGCATCATCTAAGAATATGACACATAGCTAGAAATGTGAAAGGAATTTAAAAAAAATATTAATAATGATCCATTAAATATTATCTCAAAAGGATGGCATGTGGTGACAAACAGGTTTTTACTGAAGTCTTTTGGAGCTCATGCAGCTGTTTTAACACAGAGAGGCAGATAAACTCACTTTATGCTAAATGCTCAGCACTAAAGGGGGCAGACATTTTCTTGATGGATAAAAATGAAGACCATGCAGCTGTGTATAATGGTCTCCAGTGTCTCCGGGTAAGTGTTTGTGACCATGCTCAGCTCCATGAAGTAGTCATATGTCCAGCCTTGTATATCTGTCAGCTCGGTTCTTCTGCCCACTGAGGTGTTGTTGTTCCACTGTGTGCAAACACATCAAGATGGATGGCTACAGTGAACAGTATAGTTATGTAATGCTTTCACAATACATTGTCGTGTTCTGTCTTGTGTATTTGTCTTTGAGCAAATAGGATAAATCTGACGAATCTGTCTCAGATTCTACACATCAGCATCCATCATGTGTCTGTAGACAATTAATAAATAATACATTTTTCTTGAAGAGCCAAAACATTTCACTGTTTTTCATTCATGCCTACAGAAGCCCTGAAAGGACATGGTTAACTATATTTTTATTTTCTCCATTTTCCCATGATAACGACATGATTTCAGTGGTTTTCTCGAGATCTCGAGAAAACAAACTTTATTTTCTCGTGATAACGCGATAATTTTCTGGCAAGTACACCACAGTAACGTCAAATGATCTCCAAACCATGATGAGCACAAGCACAAACAAACAGAAGTAAAGCTCACTCCCCTCAGTCTGTGTGCAGCAGCACGTCATGGTCCAGATAAAGAAAGTGATCAGACTTTTGTTTTGATTTCTAGATCACCAGAAAATGATCTCGTTGTCAAAGAAAACGAAGGTTGTTTTTTTCAAGATAACAACATAATTTATCCTACAAGACAAATAACTCGAGATCTCAAAAAAAACACTCAAATTATCTTGTTATCACGGGATAACGGAGAAAATAAAAATATAGATAACCATGTCCTTTTAAGACTTCCGTACCACACCTACGACTTCCTTCTTCCTCTCTGGCTGATAGATGCAATAGGGGTGTTTTACTGCCCCCTCCTGGTTCTGTTTGCCATTGTCTTTCGTAAACATTCATTCATTATAAGTTATAGGGATTTTCATGGTTTTGTTTTGTTTTTTGGGAAATGATCCGATCCTCTGATCTTGCCTAAAAGTCAATCCACTTTTTCCCGGGGTTAATACCTTGAGCTGTATTAGGTTTTTTCTGTAATGTAGATAACAGACAGACAGGCAAACCAGTGCCAGTAGGAAATTAATCAAAAATTCTGTTGGCAGCCTTGTCAGGAGAAAGGGCAGAGGTTTCCTCGGTGCACCTTCATGCTTCAAATGCTGTCGTGCTGTTTTGACTCCTTGCAGAGAGGGATCACTGCATCCTTGTGGAGATGATGCAGTGTTGTTATTGTGAAAGGCAGGTTCTGTTCGAAGACAATCCTTTACCTTATTAAAGCCTTCAGTTGGCTTGCGTGTGTCTTTGATTAGGACATAAATGTTACTGAAAGACGCCGCCAGTTAATTAATGCAAAATGAGATGGACCATGAAGAAGACCTTTAATCATGTTCTTTTATAGCTCCTAACTGACTGCGTGAGTTGCTAATGACACAAAACATTGCCAATGACAAGGGTTTGAAGATCTAGATACGCACTTAAAAATGTATTATTGAATCAAGATAATGTCCCGTCACACTTATTAACGAAGCGTTTCCTGTTGAGTTCTATTGGCAGCTGCAAAACCGTGCATCGAAACATCATTGAAGGATATTAACTGGTTATTGTAATCATTCTGTCTTTAATAAAATGACACCATGCTCAAATTGTACGAACAACATTAGTCGAAGTGTCCTTGGGCAAGACACTGAACCCTAAGTTGCTCCCAATGGTGGCTAGCACCTTGCATGGCAGCTCTGTAGCCATTGGTGTGTGAGTGTGTGCGTGAATGGGTGAATGAGTTACCTTGTAAAGCGCTTTGGGACCTAGCTAAGGTCAAGAAAGCGCTATATAAATGTACTCCATTTACCATTTAACAACCACCATAAAAATGATTGTGGAATATGAAAAAATAGTGACAGAAAATGTATTAAGTGTTTTAGTTAAGGCAGAAAAAAGATCCTTTAAGAGATCCTTTATGCAAAAAATACTTTCTGCTTCAGGGGATTTAGCTCACTATTGATCTGGAGCCCTGTAAAGATGAATGGGAGTTTTCCCAGATGAAGGTTGTGTGAGATGAAGAATCAGAATCATCTTGTTGGTGCTTCATGTACATTTATTACGGATCCGGGACAGAGATGCATAACATGCTGTATGCACATCTGACCCACTTCTGAACAGTTCATTTGGCCTCTTATACTCTTGCTCTGCACCTTTGACCTACTCAATGAATCACCTTTCCTCCAAAGATAGGCATGTATGTTGACGTAGTCTCAGTTTTACCCAAGTAGACAAACTATTCTTGGACCTTTGCTCAGAACATACATAGAGTTTGTCCTTTGGAGATCTTGGTAAAACAGAAATACATATTATCAAGCCAAATCAGTCGATTGAACATTGCCCTCATAAGGAAATATTTCAAGTTTGGATTTTTCCAAGAACATGTCAGTATAAAGGGCAATGTGTCTACTCCCTTGCTTCTGATGTTTTTTTTATATATTCAGGTATTCAAGTATTTGAATGTTCGTATCCATCATCCGTTATCAGAGTACAAGCACAAAGTGTTCTTTCAGCTATACCTGATTTAAACTCTCTGCACTTTAGCATCACCATGCCATTATCTACCCTTCTGCATTGTCCATTTTCTCTCCTTCCTCTGCCTTTGCAGAAGAGATAGTGAATGCTATATTGTTTGATCTTTTGCTGTGATACTGTTACTTTGTGCCAATGTTATATAGTGATGTATCCCTCCATACAAGCAAAAGTCCTTAGACTAAATTCTAGAGTCACCAACTAATCAGACAAAACTGATCAGTTAGCAAACAAAAAACAGGTGACTGAAATATCAATCGTACCAATCAAACAAACAAAATCTTGACCCTAACCCCACCAACTCAAACAAACCCTAACAAACCCCAACAAACTGTAATGCGATAGACTTAACCAACAAAACTTTAACCCTAATGACACTAACACCATAAACAAAACCTTAACCCTAATCCCACCAACCAAACAAAGGAAACCCTAACCACACACTTTAATAGTTTTTTCCTATTCATATGTATCAGGAACTTTGTAGTTGTAAAGTTCTGTAGTACCTTGAGTATGTTGCCAGATCTCTCCCATCTTCTTCAGAGATCGTCATCCTGATGTCAGGGGATGACGATCCTTATCAGCTGATGTTACTAAGGCGTGGTCAACAAATTTGACAGATAGACCACACCTCCTGCTGTCCTATCACCCCCCCTCCAGGACGGCACTCCAGGTATGAGACAGGTTGTAGGCTCCTATCCATCTCCTAGGGGCACATTTTCTTATCTTCTCTCCGATATATGTGTTGTCACATGAGCAGCAATGAATTTCAAACACATACATCGGAGAGATGGGCAGATGCTTCAGAACAAGAAAAAATGAACATAAGAAGCAGTGCGAGAAAAATCATAAAACCACACACCAGAACAGAAAAGGCAAAAGCCAAACAAGACGACTTCCAATCAGCAATACTCAATCACTGCAGGACGGAAAGCCACACATAAACTGGGAAGAATCCAGAGTCATCCACGCCAAAGAGAATCGGTCTGATGTCCACTCATGGTCAATTTAGTTTGATCAATTCACCTAACAAGCATGTCTTTGGACTGTGGGAGAAAACCCACGCATACACAGGGAGAACCTGAAACCTGAACTTTCTTGCTGTGAGGCGCAAGTGATAACCACTGCACCACTGCAATGCCCTAAGACCAAACAGATATAACCTAAATCTCAATCCCACAAGCCAAACAAATAAAACATTAAATGTTAGGCCTAAATTAATCTAAAACACAAGAGACTTGTGCTCACAACAAGGATTTAAACTCAATGAAGGCCCTAGGACCCCTAACCTATCACCATACACACCAGTGAGCAGTGATTCCTAACACGTCTCTGGGGGTCATCAGGTGGAAACCTCCCTTCAACGATGTTTCACCTGCTTAGTTTCACGACACCTCCAGGAGGCTAGAAGGTGAACTCTGGCATCCCAGAGTCACCCCCACTAGTGCTAGTTCACACTGCTCCTACACTAGCCAAACACTGAGACTACACAAACCAACTCACCAAACTTGCTACTACTACATGCTAATGCTAAGCCCTAAGATACTTTTAATACTTAAAACTCACCACAGAAAAAAACTCACCCTAGACAAACCATACAATGCTAGTGCTAACTGCTAGTGCTAACTGCTAATGCGAACTGCCAAGATACTACATAGAACAAGCTCACCACACAGTGAGACTATACAAGC
>OOFC01042431.1:0-15016 GCA_900323345.1 Pseudochromis fuscus
ACTTCCAGAAAGAGAAGAATTACAATTGCACAACCTCAACCTCAGTGCCATTGTTTCTATCCCTCCTCCTCCTCCTCCTCTCATCTGAGACCCATTGTCAGGAGTACCGTCACTCTCACTTTGCCTCACTGTGAGTCCAGTTCTCTTTTTTCTTCCTCTCTCGGATTTTCTTTCATTTCATTTCAGTTGTTTTTTCCTCCCACATTATTTTTCTTCCTGTCTTTATATCCTTTTGAACAGAGGCCAGAACTAATAGCTCACATTTCCAAGTATTTCAAGGGTTTCTTAGATTAGATTACATACTGTGTTAAATGCTGCCAAATACATTTGTTCATCTTCACGTCTATTTTGAATGATCAATCAATTCTTGTCGCAGGCTTTAATTTGCTATTATCTACCCTCAGCTACTCTGCACTTGTTTACCCAAAAGCTGCTGAAAGTCACAAAGAGAAAAATGTAACGTCCGTCATTACCTTCCCATTTGACCTCCTCACCCCTTCAACATTTCAATTTCTTCAGCGTCTTTCATCCGCTCACTTCTCGTCCCTCCATCACCGAGCTGAAGCAGCCGGCGGAGACAGCCGAGCATACTGTATTACCACCTTCACCCATCCTCTCACCTTCACAGACTTCACTGATCCCTCCTCTTTGCCCATCCCGTCTTCACTTTGGTACCCATTTTACTACACTCTTCCTCAGACGCCAAGTAGAAATACTTTAACAGGCTCAAAAACAACTATTTTACCAATTCTTTCTGATGTCTGTCATCTTCACTTCTCCCTCCAAAGAGAAACTTAAAAGTAAACACCACCAAGCGACTGCTCCATGTGGAGGAAGCTGTTGTGACATCATGATGTGCAACTTTTGAGTATCGACTTCCAAGCATTGAAGCGGTTTCCTCCCCCTGAGAGGAGTGGACTTTAACACTGAAGCTTTACATGGGCTCGCCCGGGGGAGGATTGTAGATGAACAAGACGGAGCGGAGCAAACCTGTCCCTCAGAAACCCACTCCAAGTAGCTTTTGAACATTTTTATTTGTCTCATATAACAACACAACCCTTCCTGGTGAGTTTAGGCTCGATTTGAAAGTCGTTAGCAAAACATAAATTGTCCTTCAGCAGCATACGGAGAACGATGGCCAACAGTCGGAGTCTTGCTGTTGCCTCATTCTTCCCTCTGTCATCCTTTCCCCTTTTGCTCCTTTTCAGCATCTCCCTGCTGAGCCTCCCTCCCACACCTCCCCACGGTCCAGGGAGAGTCTAACCAGCGGTGCAGATAACAGAAGACAGATCTGCATCTGAAAGCCATGTACGGAAAAAACAAGAAGCAAGTACTCTAACTCTGACCTTGGCCCGGGACTAAATATATACAAGGAGAAAAGGGAGGATGTCCGAGTGTGTGTGTGTGTGTGTGTAATGTATGTGCTGATTGGACTGATGTAGCAAGAGAGCAGCTAGTGATTCTGTTTGGCTACACATTGAGATATATGGTCGTGCATGCCCACACACACACACACACACACAGACACACACACTGATTATTTTGCTGCCTCAACTGTTCAGACAGCTCCGAACATAAGGCAGAAATTGGCCATTTGGGACAACAAACACAAGCTGTATGGTGTGCAGCAGCAGAAGAAATGGTTTGTTGGAATTCTTTTAATTGCTGACAAAACAACAGCAGAATTATCCTTGCTCACACTAGGATAGGAAATAACCGTCTCCCCTCCCCTCCCTCCATCCTCCATCCCCCTCACCCGCCCATCCCGCCGCATGCCGCTCGTCTCACTTGAAAATTCCGACCGCGGATGCTAACGACAATCAAAAAACTCTTCGCAAGTCCTATTTCCATCCTGGGAAGCGAGTGTTTGCAATCAGGCGGCGTGTAAAAGTGGCTGCCACCTCCGTCTTGCGGTTACCTGTCACATCTGCGCAGCGTCGGAGCGTCTCTCCTCCTTACAAGAGGAACTATTTCAATCTGCCTGCCCTGTTTGATCTGCCATGGCCTTTCAGTGCGGAGGCTGCATCAAAACGACGCCGGGAACTTAAAAGCTCCCTCGCTTCTCTCCCTCGATTTTTTTTTTTTTTCATTATTATTATTTTGCTCCCATCATCTGCTCCTCAATTCTCTGCCTCCTGTCTGTTTTGTTTAGACAGAAATGGGGAGTTGTAAACACTTTGTCACCGGTTGATCAGGAGGAGGGAGGGAGAAAACAAGACAAATTGGTTCATCCCCTGTAGTATCACAAACACCCACATGTTGAAGTCAATACAACAAAAGAGTGTAATGTTCTTTATAAATAATTCAACATGAGGTGATGCTTTATACTGGCTGTCTGCATGACGTGAAGAGGCTTCAAATTAATTTGTTTTGTTGACATGAGGATAATATTGTATAACACATGGCTTTTTTGACTCCATGGGAATATCTCAGTGGTCATTAAAAGGAAACAAACACGATGATGATGATGATATATTTATCCGTGTAATCTCAGAGTTCCTCTCACTCCTTTCAGCCAGTGACTGATAAATGCTGCTGCTCTTTAAATATCACTGTGGCATCCTCACTTTCAAATCTGCTGCCGGCCAACACACCACCGCCGTGCTCCTCAGATCTGACAGATTCACCTGGGAGATTTTCAGCGCAGTGGCTTTACCGCACTACTACCACCAGCATCTGTACCCTGAGGGAGTCCTGTCCTGCCCCTTGGCTTCCTGCGCTCACATTTAATAAGAAACTGTTCTTTAAAATGTGAACTGCTGCTATTCCAGTAAATATTGGCATCATTTGAAATAATCCGTCCTCATTGGCATGACTGACAGAGGCGGCTATAGCCAGCAGAGGGAGAAAAAAATCCGATCAAAGCCTTTTGAATATAATGAAGCAGTGGGATTGTGCACTGACACCCTGTATGTGGTGCTCTCTCTGTTTGTTTTATTTGAAGAAGTCATTTGAGCCGCACGTCTGTTAGAGTTAATCGGACAAACCGACTTCCAAAAGCAATTAAAACAAACTGAAACTGGTGTTTTGCCATCAGTATCAGTTTCCTTGGCAGTCTCAGCCATCAGCAGCTCAACAGGAGAGAGGAGAGCGCGGCTCTAACACTGCTGGGTCGGCACTTCAGCTCCCACTGGGGCCGCCTATACAGTGTTTCAGTGTAGATCTCCGAAGGCAGCATGAATAAAGACCTAAAGAGCTAAATGTCAATTTCATTACATCCTATGGACATGTTATGATAGCACACCTTTCCCCCTGGGTGCTCCTCAGACTGAATAAGCTCAAACCGCTGCTTTATTGCCATCCTGCCGCCTCCTCTCCTCATGGCCTTATTTATTACAGCCACTTGAGGTATGAAGCGCCTGAACGCAGACAGACCACGGGGTGCATTGTCGATGGTCTGTGGCTCTCATCTCAGCCGGGGTCTGAGCGCGCACAGACACAGCTCCACAGCATCATCACCCCACCTAACCCTCCTACACACACACACAAACACACACACACTCCCTGTGGCGGTTGGTACTTTCACCCAAATAAAACCTTTCCCCGCTATAAGCAGGTGGTGAGCCCACAGAGTCCACTCTCACATATAAAGTGCCTCATAAAACTCAATGTCAAGGAAGGCTCCAGAAAGCACAGACACACTCAGCACTAAATTAAGTTGCATCTATTAACACAGAAAGAGGTTGTTCACCTCACCACCCCGATAAAAAAAAACATCTAGTAAATGCATCAAGAAACTATCTTTAAAAGATGCTACAGTTTTGATAATGACAACAAATCTTCAGAACTTGTTAAATCCCAGGATGTGGCATAAAACTGTCATAAAAAACGATGACACCACATCCACAAACATAAAATCAGTCCCATCTTAATTAAAAGTGGTTATATATTTGAACAGAAAAAGAAGGTACGGTTGCTTTAAGTATGCGATTGAACACAGTCGAGTCACATGGGAAGTGTCATCTTAGAAGTGCCTTTAAATATGACTGAACACTGGTGACAGCAGCCCCTGAATGTCTATAATACATAGAGAGGTGGATACATCGAGAGCAGGAAGAAAGGATCATATCCTCTAAGAACAAATTAATAATAAAAGAGTCCAAGAATAAACTAGGTAATTAGGTTACCGGCAGCTCAAAGCACATGCAGCACCACTGTCGCCGGTGTCTGATTGTGACTCATTTGGGGCTAAAAACCTCTAAAAAACACTTGCTTGTGTAACGGGAACTAATATGTTCCTCAGCCATTGTGTCAGCATAACCATGCGTGCAGTCACTTTGGATGTCACGCCTCGGCCCCAAAGTGGAGGTGATGCTCAGGGTTTGTGCCTTATCAACGGGTCCCAGCACAGGCACGTCATGACACACACACTGAACAGAGAGGAGAGGTGGAGAGAAGTCTTTCTTCTTCTTCCCCTCATCTCTTTGCATCTCCTCCACAGCTCCCACATCATCTCCCTCACACACACATACACTCATCCTCAGAAGTTCACCCTTGGGAGAGATAAGTAGAAAGAGAGAAGATGAGGAGGTTCAGAATATGCAGAGAGAGGACTCTCTCACACACACACACACACACACACACACACACACACACACACACACACACACACACACAAACTAAAGAGATTTTTTTTTCTCTTCTGTGTGCTTGGCAGCCAAACCGGTGGCTTGATGCCCGTAGTCTCTCAAAATCAGCCCGTCTGCCTCACCTACGCATTTCAAGTCAAAAATTCATAAGGTGACACAAAACTGTCAGAGCACGTTGATGTGACTTTAAAATGATGATGTTATGAGTATGTTTATATGTGGGTGGGGAAGGGGCAAATATGCACATGCATGCACACACACACACACACATACATCCATAAAAGAAAAACACCCACAAGCTCTCAGACTCATAGGTCAAACACCAGCCACACTTACACAAACAATTTGCACCTAAACAAACACACATATGCACACAAAATCATTGGCTTCACATACATACAATCATGTATGCACGCGCACAGTGAACGCAAAGTGCCCCCTCCAAGTTGATTTCACATCTCAGGGCGAAATCAAACCGCAACAGCTTCAAATCCAAAAGTCCAATAATATTCTTACTGAGGCTTGTGTGTGTGCCCGTGGCGCTGAGCACAGGCTTTACAGGGTCTGATCCTCCTCTAATGGCATCACTAGAATATTGCGACAACATTCCCATCCTATAATACCCCCGCGATCTGAACCATGTACCATATAAACATTAAAGCTCAGGCATGTGGGAGATAAAAAAAAAATAAAGAAATAAATAAAACACCCCCGTGGAGCTTAACACTAACAGCCCTATTCATACCGCCACTTTGCATCCAAAAATCCGCAGATCCTTGCCAGTAAAAAGCAAAGCAATCCTTCACCTTCAACAACTTGGGCAATTCCACCAAAAGAAAAAAAAAAGGTGACGTTCAGTCATTTCAGAGATAGTCCATCCGCAACCTCGGCGTGCGTCTAGCTGCTTTGCCCCGTGTGCGCAACGCGAGCCATGCGATGTTTCGAAGCGCAAAAAAAAAATTAAACAACACAAAAAACCCTGATTTCTCTCAGAGCACAGATTGGTCCATGTGTGTTCTTGTTAGAGGCGAAGACGGAAGAGAGGCATCGGCGGAAGGTATGAGGGAGGACAAGGAGAGGAAAGAGGAAGGGGTCGGAGAAGGAGAGGAATGTCACCAACATTTCAATGTAGGAGGGAAAAAAAAGAGAAGCTCCAAGACGAGTAGAGAGGTGATTAACAACCACAAAAAGTTTGGCTGTACTTACTGATCAATCCGTCCTTCGCATTCGCCCTGCTTGGCATGTTTTTTAGGATGTCAGAGTTGCAACAGAAGACGTTTCCATTCCCCGCGGGCTTGTCAGACAGCAGCAGCAGCAGCAGCAGCACCGGTTCCAAAGCTCAGCTCTGCAGATCCGTGCGCACAGGAGAGCAGCGCTCAGCATGAATGAGAGGAGAGCTGCAGTTAGACTCCGGCATCCCCTGGTACAGATTCAGAGAGAGAGAGAGGAAGAGAGAGAGAGCGAGAGAGGGAGGGAGAGGGTGTTAGTGACAGGAGTGCGCCCCCTGGCTGCGAAATTGCGTTACAGCGGGTCTCCAGACGCACTGCTCCATAGCGCTCATAGGTGGCAGCATTGGACCCGGTACAGTCTGTGCTGCCTGGTGTTCCTGTGCTCCTTGCGCTCTGTGAGGGCCATAAATGACACGGTAAAGCTTGTATTACTGGATTCGTTGATATATTCTTGATGAAAGGATGTACCTGTTCCGTTTGATTGATTTTTCCTTTCATATTATAACGCATGCAGAGTGGCCTTGCTGTGTTTTCCGTGCTTTGTGTATTCATGTATGTGTGTGTGAGTGTGTGTGTGAGTGTGTATGCTGTAGTTTTATGTTTTTCATGTCAGTTAAATGTGTGTATTATGTAAAATCCTCGTGCGCCTTTTCTCTTTTTTTGAATGAACATCAAGTGCGTGTCAGTGCATGCGTATGCGTGCGTGCACGCGCATTTCAACATGCTTCTGAGTATTTGTGTGCGCGTGCGCGGTCCTATTCAATAACGTTCAATGCTGAAGGTCAGCTCCCTTGAAACTTGACAAATATCTCTGTCGGCAGTGTTGGCCTTGTCTGTTACTTCACCAAAGAGCACAGGCTGCTGTGGCTAATTTAGAGCGATTCTCACTCTGAAACATCAATTCTTTTTATTGGAAATAAAAACCGTCTGAATACTTCAATACTGAACTTAACAAATGCAGTAACACAGTGTCAGATTAACTGGCAATTACAAAGGCACATTCTTAACAGACAAACAAAAAAAAACAACAGTGGCAGGTAAAAGGTGACAAAATTGTTACAGACGGTAATTTGCAATTTGTGTGAGAAGACATGTTCAGAGTTGGAAATTATTTCAAGTTTACCATATTTCCTCAATTAAAAAGTGAAAGTTAATTAAAAACTAGGCTGTGGATAATATGATCAAAAAAGACCAGACCTCAAATACAAGCAGAGAAAAAAAAACTAACAAATCAGGGGTAACTCACTTAAACAGATGTCTGCAAATATTTCACAATAAAAGCCTGGTTAATAAATTAATGGTTTCAGTCTGCTAAAATGCTCATAGTGTGCTTTTATTTTGACATGTAAAAAGAAGTCTTGAGTTCACACTGAAAAGGTTTTGTACTGAAATATGACTAAACTTATCAAACAGAAGAAAGTCCTGCCTCTGATATAAGTCAGCCTCAAATAGAGTCTCGCTACCTCCTGCAGTTCAGGTAAATCAAGGGTCTGCAACCCTGGTCCTCGAGAGCCGCTATCCTGCATGTTCAAGATGTTTTCCTCTTCCAACACACCTGATTCAAATGACCAGCTCATCATCAACCTCTGCAGAAGCCTGATAACGATCCTGGTCATTTGAATCAGGTGTGTTGGAAGAGGGAAACATCTAACACATGCAGGATAGCGGCTCTTGAGGACCAGAGTTGTAGACCCCTGAGGTAAATAAAGCTTCTGGCTGCTATTCCAGGATTTACACTACTTTAGCCCCCACCCTTTAAAAACAATGAATTAAAATTGGGAAGAGGTAGTTAATTTGCAGCATAAGGGGAGATATCACTGTAGGCGTGTACTCAGCTCACTTCTGTTCATCTGCAAGAATTTCTGCAGCATTTCTTAATCCTGGCCTCCTGCTATGACCTTTGCGGTCCCCTTGTGCATATTAAATGTTGATATTCTTGCCCATATTAGTGATGACTGGGGAGTTTTCATACAGGACGACGGGGTGTCGGGTTCCCTCCCTCCACACTGAGGCAAAAGGATGTGGTTACACAGATGATACTCTGCTGCTCAGATTACTGTATGTGTGCATGCCTGTGTGCATGTGTCCGTTTGTGTGAACATCCTTTCTGCTAACTCCCATGGTGACTTGATGTGGCACTACCGGTCCCAGAGTTCATTTCTCATCCTAAAAACATCTGAGTCATCCACATGTGTGTGTTTTTTTTCCTGCTGGTACAGATGGAACCTTTATAAATCAAAATCAGCATTACATTGAAAGGTTGAAACACTTGTGCTGCAGTGGTTAAAAAGCAGGAGCCTGCTTCAGCTGAAGGATAAATTCAGTTGATGTATTGGTTACATAGTTTACCACCTCTTTAGATGTAAATAAAAATATGGAAGAAGGAACAGAAGAAAATTGGGAAAACGTGAGCTTTGTCTGTGTTTCTGTGCTGTCCTATCATGGTCACTGACTGGAGGGTACACTGTCCTGTATTTATTTATCATTACACCACTGTATTAAAGTGACAGTAAATTCACATTACTGATAATATCCTGTGTCACCTCCAACCTTTTTATGACGCTGAAAAAAGGGGATACATAGCAATACAGATGGAGGAAAAAAGCTTTTTCTGGTAAACAAATTATAACCTTAAGGGTACAATTGCTTCCCGCTGCATCTCTGACATACATTTCTATGTATTTACCTTAAAGGGGAAACATTATGAACTATACCTGCTGAAAATTTTATATCTTTGCCCTGCACAATAATACTGTATTAAGGCCTTGTACCTGGGAAAAAAAGGGGAAAGCAGCTTATGAAAAACAGCAATGCAATTTGTTCAATGTTAAAGCTGCATTGAAGAGAGCGCTGACAGTGAACCACAACAGGAAAACTGCAAGACATGAATTTCAAATCCAATATTTCATAGTGAAACATTATTTTTATTGTTTTTATTTCCAATTTACTTTTTTCTAGAAAGTGTAACTGACCCAATCAATGAAGCATTCTCAATCTTATTCTCATTAATTAATTTTCAAGAGGAGAGATCCTGTCCAAAAACAAGCAGCAGCCCATCACAGTCTGTGCAGACGGACAATCTGCATGTAAAACATAGACTGAATGGACAAACCTAATGTGCTGTCAGCTGTTGGTTTGTGGACTCACTTTTGAAGCCAGAAGTTTGGTATTTGAATGTCACCATGTTGAGGTTTTGGACTCTCTTCACTTTTGGATATGAAGAGAGGACCGAGGAGGTGGATCTGACCCTTGAACCAGAGTACACTATCCAATGTGTACGAGTTCAAATCTCATCTCATTGGAGACCAGACCTGTCAATCAAACTAACCACATCCCTAAATCTTCCTCTTTTTGAAGTCTAATATCTATTTAATGATGAGATGATTTTCAGATGAACCACATCACTGAGAAGAAGATTTGACTGTAGCTAACAACATAATAACAGATTTTTTGGTTTGAAGTCAGTTGAATCCAGAGTTTTCTGGAGCCAGCATCTAGTGGTCATTTGTGGTATTGCAGATTTTTAGACTCACGCATTGGGTTCAATTTTGAGACCCAGTTGCTGCATTGATTTCTGTATCCAGTCTATGATATAAAACTACTGATTATTGCAGGTTAATGTTGATTTTTTTTCTCTGAATCCACATTCAAACACAAAGGCGACGTGTTGCTGATGCTAAGCTGCACTAGTTAAAATAAACGTTAGCTTCTCTGATTTACCACAACTCCTTTCTCTAGATGGGATGTTGATCCACAGACACATTAACATATATATTTGCAAAGTTTTGGCTCCAGCCTAATTCTGACTACAAAGACTATCATTCATGTCAAATTTATTTCCAACAATCCAAAAAAACAGAAATAAAAAAAATCACACATCCTGAGTCTAGAACAGACAATGGAGGAAGTTTAACAAGCTGAAAGTAGCACCAACTAACAAACACAGAATAGTAAAACAGACATTTTTATGAAAATGTTTTTGTCTTTTGACTTTTTAACTGCAAATTCTGTATAAATAAAATGTCCCTGCTTCCAGCATGGGTCTTGGTGAGCAGTGGCTTGTCAGCAAGGAGCTGAGCATGGTGTGAATGGGAAAGTGGTCGACCAGCTCCACAATCTCTCTCCTTCATTTTGTGGTTTGCTTGTATCTCCCTCCATCTCCACCACCTTCCAACAGAGCCTTGATCAACAACGTCCATTTCATCCCATAAACGCCGTCTGATGCCAAATCATAATTAAAATCTCCACAGAGAGCTGCCTGAAAAAGAAGCTAATTAGGCATTAAAATAAAAACTCCAGTGTTTTCCTCCACTTTTTTTTCTCTTGCTTTTTGACACAAATCAAATTAACTCTCTTAACTTTTGTGCTTAAGACTCAAGGTCTCTGTGCGTATTTGGCGAGATCAGGGAATTTCTTTTTTTTTGTCAAAGTTTGTTTTGTTTCACTTACCCAATTCATTTTCTTATGTTTTGTTATGTTTGATCAGTGACAAAATCACAGAGGTCCCTGTGATGTTCGACTCAACTCCGAGAGCAAATGCAGCAGCAATTACAGAGAGAAAGAAAAGAGGAGTAGATAGATGGGAAAAGAGGCATGGACAGGAGGGAAAGGAAAGAGATGGAGAGTGAGGAAGAGAAAAGATGTTGGCAATCAGCGAGATAGAGGGAAAGAGAAAACGAGAGAGTGGGCGACTCTTTCAATGCAGCAGCTCAAAGGACGACCAGGCGTCTTTGCTCTTGTATGTCCCTGCTTGATCTGTATCGCACATATGATGCACGCCCACGCACACAGCACAGGTGTAACCACACACACACACACACACACACACACACACATGCACAGGGCTGAAAGGCCATGCTACTTTCAAGCTTCCTCCTTTTGTCTTTTCTGGAAGCGTCTGTAATTACAGCCAGGCCAGTGATGAACAGCAGGGGAGGCAGCTAATGCTACAGCTAACAAGGAGCTTTCAACCTTTTGAAAGTGTTTGTGTGTGTGTGTGTGTGTGTGTGTGTGTGTGTGTGAGAGAGAGAGAGAGAGAGAAAGAAACACCAAGGTGACTGTCTTTTGTTCGTACCGCCTCAGATAGAGATATAAAGCTGGACATGTGGTGCTGTTCATCTGCACCATTTTAGCTTCTGTTTGCCTTTCATTGGTTCCTCTTCAGCATATTGTGCCATTAGGCTCTTTTGTTTTTAAACCTAATTTTCACTCATTAATTTCCTACTGTTGTGTTAAAGTCCACCTGAAATTAGGAAAAATGTCTTTTTAATCCTTTTAGATCACATCACTGGTTGTATTGTTGGCTGCGTTAATAATGTTAGCCAAAAAAAAATCAGTTTGTTTTTACTTTTATATCAAAGTTCAGTCACATTTACTTACTGGTTAAAGAAAAAAACTATAAATATTGTGTGCTTTTGTCATCAGTCTGCTGTTAGCAGCACAGTTCAGATTACCGTCAGAAAATGCTGAGCCAGAAGTGACCATATTTGGATATAAAGGGAGGGGTTAGGAGGCGGGTCTGACCCTTGAACTGGAGGACACTGTCCAATGTGGATGAGACTGGAGTTCAGAGCTGGTGTCATTTTTTGAATTGAAGTTAATTGAAGGCAGAGTGTTTTGGAGCCGGCCTCTAGTGGCCATTGACAGTACTGCACTTTTTTTGCACTTCTATGTTCCCAAGTTTCATAAGTGCTGTGATCTTCTTTAACTGACAATCCACCTACACTGTCACTGTGACTGAATAACTACCGTATTTTCCAGACTATTGAGCGCACCTGTCTATAAGCCGCTATTGAATTTATTCGAACAGTTTCATGTGGTCCACTCTGACCGGGTCTGATGTGACGAGGCTAAATGTATCAGCAGCACAGAGCTTGCTAGCTTGTAAAAAGCCAACGAGCTTCATGCCACCGATACATGAGCCCCACTGGTGTTTAAGTTCAAAGCGTTGGAAAAAAGTAGTGGCTTATACTCTGAAAAATACGGTATATTTGATTGGCAAAAAGGTACCCAAAAGGTCTGGTGTTTGCCTATATGTTCAGGCTTTAATCTGAGTTTTGGACAGCAACAACTCCCTCATGGCACACCTTTCATGCAGGTCACATTTGTGCAGTCTCTAATTGTTCAATGCACACACTCAGTCTCCAACAGTAGCAGAGTTACCTGCAGATCCTGCTGTGAAAATTCAAGGGTTTCTCTGAGGTTTCTTGTTGCGTCAGGCTCTCTCTCAGCACACTCTCCTGTGCTGAATTTGCTGGGACAGTTAGTCCTGGTCAAAAAGACAGTCTTCTGAAATCTAACCAGTCTTGTAGAAAATGTTTCTTACCCTGCAATGATTCACTTCACATGATTTGGAGGTCTTTTTAAATTTCTTGTCAGACCGACAGTATAAGCGACCTTTTTACTGAAGGTCTTAGAAAGGTCTTTAGATCTCAGCACGATGACACCAGATACTTCAGAAACTAGATCTCAGAGGTTTAAAAAGGACAAGCTCCACCTGTCACTCCCAGACAAGCCTCCAATCAATGATACCTAATCTGACTCTAATGCTCTCTATTTAAATGCTACAATTACATTTTATTTTTTGATCTGTTGTTTTTACTTATATTTCATGGGTGATTTGATTGAATATATTGAATTCTCAAAAAAAACAAAACAAAACAAAAAAAAAGCAAACAGGTAATTGATTAAAAAAAATTTGTCTAATCTCCAGACAAGGCTATGGTGGATATAAACAAATACAAGCTGGAGAGAAAACAAAGGTGAATAGATTAGTTCTAGTATGCCTGCAAATACTTCACAATAAAAGCCTTTAAAATATATTAAGGGTTTCTGTCTGGTCAGTTTGTATTATCTGCAGTAAATGTTTTGATCTGCTCCACTTCAGATGCCATTTGAAGTATGTAAAGGAAGCTTTCACACCTGATTTAAATGGTCAGTATCGTTACCAGGCTTCTGCAGAGCTTGATGATGAGCAGGTCATTTGAATCAGGTGTGTTGGAAGAGGGACACATCTTAAACATCCAGGATAGCGGCCCTCGAGGACCAGGATTGCCCACCCCTGGTCTACAGTGTCCTAGTGTCGTCCAATAAACCTCTGAATGTGAACCTCGTCCACTACACGACATAATACAGCACATATTACAAACTTTATACTCACATGTACACACAGAGAAATGTGTCTGCTGTATATTTGATGAGGCAACATGTGGCCTTCATCATCTCGTTACATCAGCCAACAATTACATTTGATCCGAGCTGGACTTGAATCTCACAGCTGAAAGGAAAAGGGACAGTTTGTGTTTCTACTCCAGTCCCTCATTTGGGATTCAGCAACAGAGGCAGATACAGACCATCGCACAGCCATTGGTGCTCACAGCTTGTTCAAACAGCCTCTCACACACACACACACACACCTTGTGTTCCACTTTATGCGAAGCTAAATTATCAGATGTTCAAGTAGCTATATCATCACTGCTTTTATACACATTTCAAAGCAGGTCTTAGCGTGACTTATCAAAACAATCACATTGTCTTATTAATGTGCTCATTGTGCTCAGTTGTTCCATGAGCCCATAGGCGCCAAGTCTGTGGCGGTCGGGGGGCTCTGGGTTTTATTCCCCCCCTCCTCAAAGATAAAGATTGGAGAGGCAGCAGCAACATTGGGGCCAACATCATTGAATTGGAGCTAGTTGGTCTTTTGCAGCAGCTTAGCAACAGTTGGTCCGCCCAAAATCCTGTTCACATATGCCAGGTAGCATCAGCTTTAGTTAGGCCAGAGGTCTGGAACCCTGGTCCTAGAGAGCTGCTATCCTGCATGTTTTAGATGTGTCCCTCTTCTAACACACCTGATTCAAATGATCAGGATCGCTAACAGACTTCTGCAGAGCTTGATGATGAGCTGGTCATTTGAATCAGGTGTGTTGGACTGCACTATGCTAACAAGTGGATTATTGGTGCCACTGCAAAAAAAAAATGCAGACATGGTCCAAATCCAGAGGGGGCCGTGAGTATATGGCTACGGTCTTGGGTCTAATAACTGCTGAACCCCAGAGCGACATCAGTGCCTCTCCAAGCTTCACTGTCCAAGACGGAGATGATAGCGATGCAGGTCCCACTCCCAAATGTTTTGTTTTGTGTTTGTTTTGTTGTTGTTGCTTTTTTAAAAGATACTGGACTCATCACAACTTATATTTCAGTAAAGTGCATTTCAGGGCTTTCAGATTTATTTTTTTTCTGCACTGGTCAAGTACCTGAAAATCATAGAAATCTATCACACTATAATTTATGCAGCAGTTGGCTCAAAGTCATTACTTTATTAAACGATCCTGAAAACTGCAGAGTACATCATTAAGAGGTGTTAGGGTTTTAGGGCTGACTTTTCCTTTAATGAGAAAAACTAGCAGTGACATATTGCTGGCTAATTACAAAATTTCTTGCTGTTAACTAAAAGTAAACAGCACCAGTGAGTCTTGGAGAAAATCTTTGACAATTTATTCCAACTGCAGCATTGGAGCATGTAAACACAAACTTATCAGAGCGTTTGATTTCAGCTCATTTGGGAACTGAAGCTGATACAGAGTGATTGTAATGTTACTGTACAGTCACTGCACACACAGCCACCACCGTGCTTTAGGTGTAAAATATTACACCTGTCAATGCATCTACCTGCTGAACTCCACTTATAGACCACAACACATCTGGAGTTTTTTTTTAGTTTTTTTATTTATGTTTTCATTTCCATGGCTTACAGAAGTGGAACCGATGTCATGATAATGCAACCGAGGACAGGAAGGATTCAGCAGCAAGATAAATGTGTGTGGATGACGCAGCAGGAGAGCAGCACAATGAAATGTAAGTAAAGAAAACGCTGTTGATCATAATTGCTGGTAGTGAAATTGCTGGTCTGTATTTCCCCTAAAATTTCCCCGTGTGCCTCCATCCAGAGGGGCTCCAACATGTGCAATTATTTCTCCTGGAAGGATTCAGCGTGAACTTCAATATCGCCGCCGCCGCCTCCTCCTCTTCCTCCTCCCCTCCTTTCTTCTCCTCGTCTCTTTATCCCCCTCCTCCTGCTCCGGACCAATTTGGGGCGGCGAGGCGATGGTTATCTAAATGCAAAGTGATGCTGTAATAGCACTCACCGCGGAGGCATAAACGACTAGTGAGACACGGAGATGGAGCGATGGGGAGTGGGGG
>OOFC01042431.1:24763-43760 GCA_900323345.1 Pseudochromis fuscus
CCACATAGTTAAGTAGTAGTTATGGTTAGAGTAAGTCTCACGGAAATTAATGTAAGTCCCCCAGAGACATGGAAACATAACTGTGTGTGTGTGTGTGTGTGTGTGTGTGTGTGTGCTAAGAGGTTTTTTCCTCCTGCCTGAGATGCCATGCAACTTTAAAAACTGTCATCTTGCACCGCATTTCAAATGCGACGGGAGACATCGCAGCCATATTCTGTTAAGGCCTGCGTGCTCCCATGATGACTTGCGATCCAGGACCAGCTTGCACACAAAACACTCACACACTTCAGTCATTTCTCTTTTATGCCCCTTTTTGCAGCTATCTTCTTTTGTCACCTGCTCCTGTGTGCGTTACAGCAAATACGATGCCTGTGAGGAACGATGGTACCACTTTTTAGTTCTCATTTTTAACCCTAGAAACAGGGACTAGTTAATATTTATACAACTGTACTTCAAATGTGAAATACTATTCTTTGTTATGGGTGAAACACGAGAGTGCTTTGCCAGGCTGTTAGCATTCATACTGGAAATATAGAAAGTAAGAATTGTGGTTCAAGCAGGTGGCCTACAATTTGGAGGTATTTACTCCAAATCAACAGCTAACATCACCCCCACGATGCAGCTGTCCAGAAATTCTGTTCTCACACTGAAGTTGCCGGCTTCACACACTCTCCAATAAACTCCAAAACACCACACCGAGCCTTGACTGTAGCCAAAGCAATGGCTCGCTAGCAGCCAAGGAGACAAAAAAAAATGCAGAAAGTCAAAAATACAAAAGCTGAACTGTTTTAGTACAACTCTTGCTTTCTATCTAACCACACCTTGTCATCTGTCCTGGACCAGTGCATCCATGGACAACACCATGGATAAAACTCACTGGCAAGAAAACGTAACTCACCCATTTGAAATTGATAAATAGTCCAAGCCTAATCAGTATGTTGCCCTTCTTCATCATGAATACATCATTCAACAGTAAGAAAAACGTATTTTTGGGAAATAATACCTGATGTGAGGTGTAAAAATAGACACTGAAAATGTAACAATATCCGAAAAGCGACCCACAGTGGACAGAGGACTATGATCAGGTGATGCTTTGCTGCCACCTTTCAAAGGGGAGATAGAAGTTTCAGGTAAACATTGCTGGACAAGAAGAGCCATAATACATTACACTATACCATAGACTGTATATAGAATGGACAACTAACTAACACTAACAAGGTGTCACCCGTTGGTTTGTGGATTTGTGTTTTGAAGAAGCCCAGGACACTGCCTTATGTGTATAAAAGTAGAGTTCAACAATGAATGTGCCTCTAAACCACCTGTAAATCATCAGAGCCCAAACTCTTTCATCTACCTACAACAATGACATCAAACCAACCACACCCCTAAATCTTCCTCTTTTTGAAGCCTAATATCTACTTGATGATTAAATGATTTTCAGATGGACCAGATCACTGAGAAGAGTTGACTCTAACTAATGACATCAGACTGACATGTGGAATAAATGTCTTGACTGAGTATTTCATGTTTGAGACTATTTTTGAGTTGAAGAGCCAGAGATTGGAGTCAGTATCAAGTGGCCATCGGGAGTATTTCACTTTACTCCACTTCAGCATTGGACTCATTTTTGAGACCGGGTTGCTTCGTCTATTTCTATATCGGTGGTCAGGACAGTGGTCACACTTTATAACTGTTTTCTGAACCAACCACATCAGTCTCATGAGTGGATCAACAATGTAGTTTTACTCAAGAGATTATATCCTGTAAACTCATCATGCAGAGTAGTTTTTGTGTGGCATGGCATTGAAAAAAAGAAAACAATTTAGCATTGGTGTGTTCATATTTTTATTCAGTGTATTAAAGATGTGAATAAATAGAAACCAACAGACACACCGTGGTTCAACAAGTAGGCGAGGAGAGATCCTAACTTAAACAAAACAAAAAAAAGCTGCAGGGTTAACACACACTCAGCTTCTGACCTAAAGCAAGAGATTCCTGCATGTTGGATTTCCACTATAAAAGTGACTAAAAAGGCACAAGTGCATCAAGCAACTCCCGACTGGTGCATTTCTTCTCTAACTATTTCCCGCACCTTAATTCTCCCCACTGAATAAACAAACAAAAACAACATCATCTGTTCATCAAAATCCAGATAATACCCCCCCAAACTGTCACAGTGGCACAACCACACTAGTGTTTGTAACTACGTAATCCCTGACTTTTTCTTTGTAATCCCTTAAATACAGCAATTACATTAACGCAATCATAATTTTGCAACATTGTTTGGCACAACAAAGAGGATTTATATGGAAATGTTGGAGATCATTCCTCCAAATAGATGCCTTTAGCCAAGCGCCGCAGCAAGACTTTATGTCGTCCATTTATTTCATTCAAGGCTTTTTCTTTACATTTTTTCTTCTATCTTCCTACACAGCAACTCAAACAGAGTAATTCCCCTGGTCTCCCATCTCTGATGTATAATGCAGAATGCCCGGAGACAATATCCAACAGAGCTTTCAGCAGTCTTTCTTGCTGGGTGTGTGTACATATGTGTGTTCTTCTGACAGAGGGTAAATTATTTTTCTGCCAATATTTGGAATTGTGCTACTTGTTATTGAGTCTCCGCAGATGGTTGGGAAAGCCTCCAAAGCATTTTATTAAATACTATATCTTCTCCTGTGGTGATTTTGTTTTGTTTTGCGCCTCGTTTGATATGTGAGGGCAGCTCCTGCAGGAATAACAGCAGACTGAGTCTGCGTTTCTCGACCGGCGAGTCAGAGGCCAAGCAGCACTACGGTGCAGTGAGCTGAGGTCGGATGTGTTAAGGGCTGAGGTCAATATCATGTTTATTTAGACTAACATTTCAGCTATCTTTTTTTAAACTGTTTTCCAGCTTTGACAGAGAAGCAGGCTCTCTGAGGTTTAACTCCTCTCAGCTTTTTTGAATGAGCAAAGAGTTTTTAATTCTGACATTATAATCATTATCATCCTTTCAGCAACATTAATGCAAACTGACATCACTGAACTCCTTGTGATGCCGGCATCTTCTTGCAATCATCAATTTGGTGTGGCTCTTTTTTTTTTTTTCTTTTTTTTCGCTGAAATTGCATCTGCACCAATACAAGCTCGCTGCACTCTGCAAAACTACAGCCTCGGCATCCGTGGAGCTCGAGAACATTTCTGACACATACTTATCCCACCAGACACGGCTGGGAAATTGATTTTTCACAGATCTGCAAATGGAAATGACAAGGAGACAAATCAATTTTTTGTTTTTGTTTATTGGAACCATCGTCTCCTTTTCCCACTTATGACAGATGCTGTGCGCCTTATTCATGGCTACGAATACTCACTAGACTCTGTTCAGAAAACCTCTCTGTACAAAAGTAGAGGTAATGCTTAAAAGAAATGTTTCTGTTTGTCCTCCACAATCATGAAATGGAATATCCACTGTTGGGAATCTGCAACATCATTCATTTTAACATCTTTCCCATTAGACTCAGGTGAGTTTCTGTAACATGCAGCTGAATACAGCCACAACATTGAGGTGTTTGGCAGATGGATGAATCCTAAAAGTGTTGTATTCCACCCTCAACCTGTACAGACAACACTGAATAATCAGTATTAGAGACTAAATCACAAGCTTTTGTATTATAGCTTCAAAGATTCACAAGATAGATAAAAAACAACAACAACAAAACACTTGGCAGCCATGTTGCAGACAGGTCGTTGCTGAGCTACTGACCTACAAACAGTTTTTATACTGGCCTACTTTGGTAGTGAATTAAACACAAACACACAACACCACAGTCCTACATAACTGAAGACATGCTAAAACAACACTGTGCTTCTGTAGCATTCAGAACAATGTTATTGATATGGCTACTGATGTGTTTGATTGGCTTAAAAAATGTCAATAAACTGCATCAATATAAACCTTCAAATGAAACAAAAGGTGTCATTATGTCTGAGAACAGCTCTCTTTGTTGTGACTATCACTTTCCACACTAACAACAATCCATTGACGCGCTCCATCCAGAAATGTGAAACTAAACTATAACCGCATATACGTTGGCTGTGATTGACATTAAACATTATTCAATCAGTCACAGAACAGCAGAGACATTTATCAACCTACAGCATCTGTGAAACTCATTTTGTCTAAGAGTAAGAGAGAAGGAGAGGGGAGACTAATCTGAGAGGCAGTTTTTGAACAGGCTGAACACTCAGCCTTATCTTGAAAAAGGTGTGGAATCACTCTGATTGACAAGCCAGATGTGGCCTCCGGCTCCCTCATGGAACAGCAGGCGCACAGCTGAGCTTAAGGAAGCAAGAATGTGAGAAGAAATGAGAAAAGCCGCCGCCTATCTCCTGTTGGCCGAGTGGCTCTGCAGCGCTCTGCTCTTCCTCCCTCACTCCGCTCTCTCTCTCCTTTTCTTTATTTAAAAGAAACACATGTAGTGTCGGGGCGTCCAAGTATGAAATTCAATTCTCATCCCCCAAACGGTGTTTTTATTAAAGCCTTTACTATCACAGCGAGCAGGCGGGCCTGGCCAGCTCAGCTTGGCTCGGCTCAGCTGTGTGAGTACATACTGTACAAGGAGGAAGAGCATTAGGGAAAGAAAGTGCAGGAAGGAGGACGAGAGGCAGAGAGAGACTGAGGAGAATAGAGAGAGTGTGGACAGTGGGAACGAGGCAGCGAGGGATTGGGGCAGTCAGCAGCAGGGCGACAGAGGGGCTTAATTTGCCCAAAAGGCAGCTCAGCCTCTTATGCAATTTAACCAGGACGTGCTTGACTTGAGCTCGGGTTAGCGCCCCGGCACGGCCCGGTGCACAGAATCAATTGCACATTGGACAGAATTATGCTGCAGTCTTGTTTGTGCTGTCTATATTATTTTCCATCACTGTAATAACATTGTCCTCAATTATGACACAACAACAGCAGCAAGGCAGTCATCAGCAGCTGTGGTCGGACTTAAACAAAGTTTCCCGACAGTCAGTGTGTGAGTTGTTTATGTAACAAATCAGATGATTTTGTACATGCTTTGTTACAACAAAGGTCTTTCCAACAGTTACCTCAACAGCACAACCCATTTATGCTGCTCTGCCTTAAACTTTTCAGGCTGTGATTGGTAAAAAAACAACAACAACAACAAAAAAAAACAGCATTTCTGAATGTGCCAAAGCTCCATAACAGCAGTTAAATTAACTGAACCACACTAGCTTAATTATTGCAATTTACCCTATTTATAGCAACGCTGGCAGCAAAGCTCTAGGGATGGCAGTTTCTGTCAGTCGGCTGGTCAGTCACACTTTCGTTCCACCACTCCGGTCCACAATAAATCCTTGACAGCTATTAAATGGATTGCCATTCAGTTTTGTACCAGCATCTTCCCCATAGGATGAACTGTAATAGCTGTGGGAGTCTCTTCCTGTTTACAAACATCATCATCAGATGAAGTTTTTGAAATGATCACAGTTCAAATCCATTTAGGACAAAAGTTAGCATGCTAACTATAAAGGTGAACATGGAAAAATCACTGGTTAAACAAAGCATTTTTATTATGAACATGTTGTCAAACTGACAGTATTTAGCTCAAAACACTGCTGTGGCTGATTGCAGCCTCATAGAGCCACGACAAGGACTGTGAATTAGTATTTTTAATCTGATGAAACACTGTGCAGAACTGGGGATTCTTAAAGGCTTTTGTAAACTGTATTTCTCCATTTAAATACAGTCGACCAAATCTGTGAGCCAAAAGTGTATTTTTGGAAAACTGAACTTGAACTGAAGTTGAACTTGTAACATGTTGAAATACCGAGAATAACTAGCTTTAGTGGAAACTTAGTTTCTTAACCTGAAATGAGGGAAACCGAGTTTTCAGATAGAGGCTAAACTTCAACACTGCTTACTGCAGTAACAGACTCTGAACATAACCTGCTCACTGGCAGGTTTCCTTCAACAAACTCTGAGTTTCTCTGTATCTCCTCCGTCCTGCTGTGTCTGAAGCAGCTGTAAGTCTGTGGCTTTCATTTCCACGTTCATTTGATTGATGTCCAAGTTGAATTAATTCAAATAGTTTTAAGAAGATACATTTTAGACACCAATCAGATGTGTTTTCACCCCCTGATGACTACGTTGTTCTTTACATTATGTTACTTTCCCGTTTTTCAATTCAACTTAATGTCATTTTATTTGTAAAATGAAAAACCACAATATCACAGAATTGTACATATTCAGGACAAGACTTTACAATATTATCAATTTTCCCAAGGAGAAAAACCAACTGGTCCTTCCCATCAACTTTGTTGCACTATCAATTATCTGAACAACTTTCTCCGACATCTCTAATATTACACGAGGACGGTCTTTCAAATCAGCAAATTCTCTGTTTTGTTTGTCATATTTTGCCGCCAGGAGTATTGATATAAAAGTCAAATATTTGCCTTATCTAGTTTTATATTTAATTTCCAGCAGCCTGAAGTGTGTTTTGTTCACAAGGGATTGCAAATACTGTAAAACATTTCAACAGCGTTTCACCTTCTTCACCTGTAATATTAAAGAAAGTGAAGTTAAATGGTCACAATTCTACATTCAAACTGATGCATTGATACAGCCACTAATTCAGTCTCCTTTGCTGCCATGAGGAGCATTAACTCCTCCTTCAGGGATCCTCTCTGTAGTACCCCCAGGATCTCCTTTTCTCTCTCAAGATGTAATCTTTTGTTCCTTGGGTAATACCCCCTCTCTCAGATAAAACCACTGAGATCTGTTCAGTAGTTTTGCTGTAATGTTGCCAACAAACAAACCAACACGTAGTAGATGGAACTTTTATGCTCTGTGGTCCATCAGTGTTTACTTTTTTCACTCAAATTCAAGTGACTGAAATTTTTTGTTTGATTCTGTTCATGTTAATCAAACTTAGTTTCTGATCATTTCGGTGTTGTGTTCTAAGGCCTGAAATAAGAGAACTCCGAACTGTCCAACACTCAGTCGCTGTTAGATCGTTCGACTATGAATCTCCGCCTTCTCTTTCCTGACAGTAAATACAGAGCTGGGGTCAGTTGACCCTGTCTGTGCCTCAGAGAAAACAACGCATTGTGGCTAACCTATTCTGACAGGTCTGCCCTTTTTACACATGACGAAGAGCAAAAGGGAGAATAGGAGCTCCGGCTCGGTGGGTGGCTTGCGGTTGGAGGTGGTGGTGATGGTGGTGGTGGAGGGGGAGCGATGATGCAAACAAGTGAGGAGGGAGAAAGGCAGGACAAGAAGGAGAAAAAGTGAAGTGGCGACAATGGAGATCATGGTGGGACTCAGGAATACAAGCAGGGGCACAACTGCGAGACTGGCTGTGTTGGCTGGTTGACTGACTGTGCCAGCTAACTGACTGGATTTCTGACCAACAGGCTTGCTTGTTGATCCGGTGGCCAGCTGTGTGGCTGTGCGGCGGTCTGACTGGCTGACGGGGGCTCTTGACAGGCTGCTAAGGTTGGCTGGCTGTCTCTGTGGATGGCTAGTTGGCTGTCTGTGCATTCATTATTCATCTTCTGTTTCTGATGATGTGGGTCAAGCTCAGTTCTTGCCAGCTGGGGCTGCAGACTGACAGGCTCTGTAGCGGGCAAAGCCTTCAAGCTACAGCCTGCAGCAATACAGCTTTGAGCTACAACATCTGCAGAACCCTAATATACTGTAGTTTACCATGTTCTGTTGTGTGCTGTTTTAAACCCAGGACAGAGGCTGAATCTTTATTCTGTGCTGCCAACCTGTGCAGCCATTTAAACCCAGATGAAATATTTAGATTTAAAAGGAAAAGTTCAATGTTAGATGATAGATAGATGTTCTGCCCTCAGTAAAATGTGTTGGATAGAAAAGGTTGATAATAATTTGTGATAAATATGCCATAATTCATTGGTTGGAATTTAGTTTAAAAGTACAAGTTTAAAAAGATTATAGTCAGTTTTTGTTTACCTGTGTTTTATTTTGAAGGCCTAGTTGTTCACAATGCATTGTGGGTAGCAGGAAGTTAGTCGAAAAACGGAGAAAAATGTATTAGCCTGCCTGCCAACGCTCAAGTTGCTGCTGTGTCTCACAGCTCATCCGAACCTCTGAAAGCAGTGGCTTTAAGTTTAATAAGTGTTTAGTAGCTAAAGCAATAACAATGTATCACTTTAATGAGTTGTATAAGCTCTGTTAGAGATCGTTTTTTGAACTTGTTTACTATCAGGAAATGGACCTAGCCCATGCATCTCGTTAGCATGTTGCAAACGTTAGCATATCAATAGAGTTCGGGATCGTGACGTCACATTCGTGGCCCACTCATCAGCGACCACATTCGCTCCTATAGATTTCTACACTTTTTAGCGTGCAAACTTTCCGGACATTCCGTTATATTTTATCAACAAGTTAATCAGTTAATCATGTTTTTAGCCCACTGTTTAGGTCGGGGCTAAAACACCTGTCCGTCCCTCTGCTTTGGTACCAGCCATACGCACAATCGTGATGTTGTCATGTCCGGTGCTGTGGTTGGCAACGTTAATCTATTACATAAATATAGACAAAACAATGTTCCCGAATAGACCAATGCTTCTCTTGTGCTGTAACAGATTTGTAATTTTCAGAAACAGCCCTCCAGGCATAGTAGGTATGTGGGAATCTCCGAGATCACGGCAGCTACTTTTCTCTACTCTCGCGGGTACCTGTGAGTGCAGAGTGCGCTGAGGATGTCCCACTAAAAAAATGGCAGCCTTCATGAAGTCATCCATGACGGGGGAATTCTGCTTCAGAACCAACTTTCACCGATGGATATGGTTGTATAGGTTCTTTATTGTCAAACATTGCTATGAAACGTTATAATCTATCTTCTAAACTGTATTTTGAACACAGGTTTTCTATTCCTTTGAAGTGTACGATGACAAGATTGCTGCAGATTGTGTCTTAATATGAAGCTGCTGTGAGGAGCTGGTTGGTTTAGCCTCAGATGAAGATTGTCAACAGGGAGAATCAGTTAACCTGGCTCAGTCTAAAGGTAACAAGATCCACAGACCACCCTGTATGAAGACAGAGCATGTCGATCTGAGCTTTAGAGGTGTTGGTACAGGGCTTTCGTCACTTAAGGACAGAGCCAAGCAAGTTGTTTCACATTTTCTCATCTTAATGTGAAGCTGAACTAAGATGGCTCATGGTAGCTTCAGACAAAGCAAGAAAATGAATAAGTGCATCTTCCAAAAAGATGTTTTTTTTTCAAGAATTACATTACAGGTCATGCATCTACAAACTAAATGATCTGGGGAAAAAAGAGAACCTTAAAATTGCAGTTCTTATCTGTTATAGTGTTATAGTGAATTTTTGCCATTTTACCAAATGAGCACAATGGATTTCAGTCTATGGGTGGCTGTGGCTCAGGTGGTGGAGTGGGTTGTCCATGAATCGTTAGATCATGGAGTTGATCTCCAGCTCTACATATCGAAGTGTCCTTGAGCAAGACGCTGACCCCTAAGTTGCTCTCAATGGTGGCTCGCACCTTGCATGGCAGCTCTGTAGCCATTGATGTGTGTGTGTGTGAATGGGTGAATGAGGGGCCTTGTAAAGCACTTTTGGACCTTGCTAAGGTGATAAAAGTGCTTTACAAATGTACTCCATTTACCATTTATAATATCAGTGCAGCTGGATTCGGCCTTGGTGAATGTTTGTGCTCTTTAAGTACTTTCTAGTTTATTATAATTCAAACAATGTTGACTGAGACTTGTCCATCCAAAGCAACTCCGAGGAGATACATCATGTCCTCCTTTGGTCCTGTTACTGTTCGTCTCCTGGTCGGTTTGTCCTCGTGATTAGATCATCATACTGTAGCTGTAATGAAGACATCGGGACAGTGTCAACTCGTCATGCAAGGAACTTTTTCAAGAGTTGCGAGTGATTTTAAAGATTCTTTTCTTGTATTTAAAGTCATGATCTACAAATAAGCATGTTTCTCTGAATAGAAGGATGGATTATTGTTTTGTTTCACTGTAGTCCTCACTGCCTGTGGTAGTGGGCACTGCACAGCCTAAATAATTCCTCAAATCAGAGACACAACAGTAGCAGTGGGAGAGTTTCAGGGGTGTGAGCCTTCACTGATTTAGCTGCTTAGAAAACATCTTTAGGGTGGGTCCAGACTATAACCCTGTAAACCTTCATTTTCTACCCTAAATCTACCTTGACCGACCTTTTTATTGCATTTATCTCCTTTTCATTCACTATTTCAACCTTTGCTTCACACTATGCAACCAATTTGCTGTGCTTTCATTCCTCCTTTTTGCACCTGAACTCCCGTTCTTCCCTGTTTCCTCTGCTAGAAGTCGAATGACTTCTAGTGGAAGAAAATGCAGACCACAACAATTAAACATCTTCGTATACATGTCGCGTGTGCTCATATGCAGCAATGCTATTTTCACATTGAATCCTACATGGGTTGATTTTCCTCTCGAGCAAGATGCAACCTCGATATAAATACCTAACGTACAGAATTTATTTACTCCTTTCACTCTGTATCCTCATTCCGTGACCTGACTATTCATTCTTGGCAGCTCAGATTCTCCCATCCTTCTCCGACATCTTGCATTAATTCCAGATGAAGTGAAGAGTTGCGATGGAGATTTCCCCGGTGGCTAGATGGAGATGCTGTGATTAATACCAGAGAGACGGTGGGCTGGAGTAGGGAGAACACAGGAGAGGAGGACAAGGGGGAGACATTAAAGGATGATGTCAGAGAAAAAAAACAGAAGTGGGAAGGTAGAGTGTGAGGAGAGAGAAGATAGAGGGTGAGGTGAGGACGCAGCCAAGCCGGCAGGTAGAGGAGATGAACAAGGGATATGGGTGAATAAGAAGGAGGGAAAGAGGGGAGAAGGAAACCAAACTGCACTGAGGCACCATTCTGTCCTTACTGAACAACAAGGGGATCAAAAGTACAGTGCAAAAGTTTGTTTTGTTACTGTTAAAAACTGCACCTATCCCAAGATATAATCCAGCTGCAGTGATGATTGAACCTCTACTTGTACCCATAGGGAAATTCAGGTGTCCAAGCAGTGTCCAATAATGAATTTAAGAAGACATTAAAGTGCTTAAGATTAATAAAGAGACTTATTGGTCAGAGTAAATGAGTCTGACTGACTGTGCAACATGCCAGGATAAAGTGTGCAAAGGAGGAATATACATCATACTATCATGTTTTATAGCCTGATTGCAACAGGTACAGATGACTTTCTATAGCGTTTGATACTGTAGATTGGACACTGTTGCCCTCTTGTGGTGAAATAGCAACATTACACTTTGTTCTGTGAGTCTGCTTGATGCAGATTTAATTCAGAAGCAGTCGCCAGTGTTTTTATTGTAACTCCAGGGTTTTACAGACGTCATTTCTCGGGGTATGCCTCTCTCCCCTGGAAGATGATCCAATGTGTATCTACATACAGGCACTTCAATACAATTCAGAAACAATATCTTTCGATTTGGGACGATTCAGTGTGATTTCGATGTGAGGTGATAAGGTGACGATTGGTGGAATAGCAACACTATCTTACTGGGACTTGTGCCAATTATAATGGTTTTTATAATGGTATTTGCGAATAGGAAAACAACCTAAAATAACTCCAAATACTCATTGAGATCTGTTCAGTAATCTTACCATAATGTTGCTAACAAACCAACCAACATGGGAAAAAATATATCCTCCTGTGGCAGAAGTATCCATGATGACTAAGGACCACAGTGATCTCCTGCAAATTCATGTAGATCCATTACCAAAGTTTAACCTTATGTTGTGAATTATCTACATCTACAAAATAAATGGTGTAAAATTTGGTTCTGAAAGTTTATCATCTCGCTATCATCAGGTGAACATTTCTAAAGCCCTAAGCTCTACTTTGTGTTTAAAGCTAAAAGTAAATGTTAGAATAAGATGGAAAACATTATCTGCCAAATACCCACCTCTTATCATTGTTGCTGGGAGCATGCTACCTGCTGATGTTAGCATTTAGACAGAAACACCACTGCATTTACTAACAGCTAACGCAGCTGTAGACTCCTGAGTCAGATTTATGCTCAACACAACTGGTTAGTGGGAGCCCCCCCCCTCTCTTGTTGATAATATTACAGCGAAACTACACAGGTGTATTTAGCAATTTAGCTATATCCCCCACAGTAACAATGTTTAAAGTTCTTTATTTGCATTGTGGTGCGAGCGACAGTGGGAAATTCCAGTTTCTGTCATTACTGAAAATTAGCGTATTCAGAACAATTGTTTTATTCACTGTGAAATAGAGCAGTGATTGCACTGAGCAGAGGGTTGGCAGTGGAAACGCTTTGTTAGATGTATGTTACAGAAAAAGAGAAGGCAGCTGAGCCATTTTTCAACCCGCTTCATGTTGAATTCAGTCTGAAAAATCTCTACCAACGTCACACCAGCAGGAAAACAAAGTCAATCCCAGATCTTTGGATCAACATATCGCCCCCATAAAGCCCTGATAAGTAGGTACATGTTTTAGGTGGCACACATAAGCTACAACATTGACCTACTGTGTAACACCTCGGGCTCTGGGTGGTACGGATAAGCCCATTAACACCAAAGTATAAATCCAGCATCTGGCGGCCATTACAACAAAATACTTCATACACCTCCAACCAGAATGGAGATGAACATATTCTCTTGTACCAGAAAGATCATGAACAGTAATAACTTAGAGTGAAAATGGAGACTAAAATTTTGCTCTAATTGTTTCCAAGCAGCAGTAACACAACACGACTTTTACGGCCAGTGGTTTCCTTGATACGACTGCGTCATAACCACAGCTCTGGACCTGGCTGTCAGCAGGAGAGTGCTCCGTCTTCCCTCCCTCCTCCACTCCTGTCTCCAATCCTGCTCCAGGAAAATGCCAGGTTGAGTTTTCAGCCTGAGTGCATGGGATGTGCGCGGTGAAACCATCAGTGTCAGCAGAGTACAGTACCTGAAGCAGCCCCAGTCAAAACGCTGACAGGCTGGAGAGATGGGAAAGAGGAAATCAACCAGCGGTCCAGCCAGTCAGTCAGTCAGCAAACACTCAGTGCACATACATTATATCAAACATTTCATGCTGTGACATTTTCTCAATATTTCTTTCACTTGTTTGATTGGTGGCCACCATGTGAAACATACTATTAGCTTTGAAGTAAATCGACTTTTTCTGTGATGTTTAATTTACGCCCCTCGGTATTCTGATGCTTGTTGCTTGTGTATTTGTAGTGGAGGATGCATTTAGTCTATAACTTTCTTTCAAAGACTCTTGAACATTTACTCATATTCTTGACAGAGATGAACTGATGAATTTGTTTTCATTACCTCTACCTATTTTGTTTGTTTTTTAGTATTCCCTTAAGTTAGTTTACCCTTGTTTTTCCCCCAAACCAGGTAAATATTACATGCTGTGTAAATTCAATACACTGTAAGATGAGTGTAAAAACAACAAAACGGTGGAAATTATTGGAAATATTCAGTTAAAATAACAAAATAATTGATAATAATTAGTAAAAACAACAAAACACTGAGTACAAACAACAAAACATTAGATGTAAACTAAATAATTGATATAAACAACAAGTTGGGTTAAAACAGTCTGGTCTGTAACATTACAGAAAAAATACTGAGCAGACTTTGCTGATTTATTTGGAGAGCTGTGGTATTACCAAGGAAACTTTGGCCAAGATCAGAGGATGGGATCCTTTTCATAAAAATCACAACATCAAAGAAAATCCCTTTCTTTTAATGGTGTTGAATGTTGCAAGAAAAAAGTGGATGGCAATGTTGCAAATTTCACCACAAGAGGGCAACATTTTACCATTCACAGCATCAGTCCGGCTGGATCATGTCTTGATGGAGGTTTGTGCTCTCAGAGGTGTCTTGTTTTGTTTATTCTTAGTTTATTAGTTTATTTCATTATTCAGTTTATTTTTCTTTGTAGAAGGTGGTTTTAAATCATGACTGAATACGTCCTTTACTGTGAATTTAGTACAGAGACATAAGGGTTTTAATGGGTTGCAATTGTGAAATAAGGCTTGAAAAAATGACTAATAACAAACAGTCAGAGCAAAGAGCATCTTTCTGTCATATCCGTTTGAATTGATCTATCGATAATTTTGTGTGCATGTGTTTCTTCTTGTAAATCTGCGATCTCCCCTCTTTTCCAGACTCTGTGAACATGGGTGAATAAATCAAACAAAAGGCATTTAGCTGATTCACCACTGTACAGAATATGTAAAGTTGTGGCACACAGACAGAGTCCAGGATCTGTGTGAAGCCTTCAGCCTTCATGGAGTCATGTTGCTGTCTGTGTGACCGTGAGTCTGTCTGTGGCCATCTGCTGCTCGAGAGGAGATAACTGAGCTTTTTCCTCAGGTTTCTCATCCCACCTTCGCTTGTAGAAAACCTACATCTCAGCATTTTTACCCTCCTCCCCATTAAAACCTGTGTCCGACAACAGTTTCTGCAGATGCAGTGATTTTCTATCCTTCTGCTGTTACTCATCTTTGTCCTTCCTTCCAAATACACTGAAAAATAATAATAATAAAATGTCTGGACGTTTACACCATCTTAAAACACTTTCCACCACTATTTTTCTGCTTTATTCCTCCTCTTTCCCACTTTATATCCTCCTTAATTCCTTCCTTCCTCTGCTTTCTCCCCCCCCTCACAACTCAGTCTCCTTCTCCCAAAACAATAATAACAAGCTTAGTGATGCAGCTCGCTGACCGGCTCATACGCCAGAAGAAACTGAATCCCACAGCTCAACACCGACAGATAATCCTCTCCGAAAAGCCAGCCTTCCCCTTCTGGAACAATGCTCTCATTTACACCAGAGTGACCCTCAACGTAGTGCAGGGAAAGCCTGGGAGGAAGGAAAGATGGAGGGAAAGGCATGGAGGCAGGCTGTACCCAGTTCAGCAGGGTTGTTTTTTTTTTTTTTTTAAGGCAGGCCACAGGATACTGGAAGAATATGCCAAAAAGTTTTCTGTTGTAACTGGCAAAGCTTTAAAAGAAAAAAAAAAAAATCTAAGCTTTAACATGGCTGCCATAACCTTCTGCCAGCGCCACCGCCAACCGTACAGCACTTGGACGAAGCGGAGGTTGAAAATTCACACATACACAGAAAGCACAAAATGTGACTCTGTGACACTGGAAACCTCGCGGCTCAGTGTTTGTCCTCAACCTCCGATGACTGCCAAGACAAACAACAGCAGCTGTGAGGCCCAAACAAGAGGATGCATTATTAGGCTGCTCTTCAAAGCCATCGCCACGAGCTGGACGTGGTCAGATCACACCGGGAGGGGGGCGGGGGGAGATAGACGACCCTGGAGGTGAGGTGGCTCTGAGGGCTCATCAAACAGAAATATGTCAAAAATAAAACAAAAAAAGAAAACAATTATTAATTTATCTCTGCTATTACCTTCAGGTACATCCCTGACTTCTCTATATGTACAGTCTGGTATTGAGGTTTCACATTAGCCTGAGTGGGACAGCTCGTAATTCAATATTCAATAACTGACGATCCAAACAGCCTTTACATCTGTCTACTGCCCTGTTTTCATTATCCTGAGAAAACATTACTTTTCAGCCTGTTTTCAGACGCTGCTCACTGCTCTCCAGATTTTGTGGTTGCTCTCAGCAGTGCTGCTTTCGTGGATTCTTACCTGAAGCCTGAAGATATCTTCGTCTGAGTGAGGTTGAAGGATCTTCTCTTTCCACTTCAGCCCAAACCCACCATCGGAGCTCTCGTCATGGTGAATAAAACATGGCTGCTGTGCTTCCATTGCCTCTGGAAAGGCAGCATTAAAG
Organism: Pseudochromis fuscus; assembly: GCA_900323345.1. Taxonomy (NCBI): domain Eukaryota; kingdom Metazoa; phylum Chordata; class Actinopteri; family Pseudochromidae; genus Pseudochromis; species Pseudochromis fuscus. Next base: position 40,606 of record OOFC01042431.1, read on the forward strand.
AATCAGCCTCGCTGCTGCTGCTATTCTTCTCTGCCTCTTTTTAAACTTTTCACCCCACATGGCCTAAGTAATGTATGAGTTCACTGCACTGTGAGCATTGTAACTTGGGCAATTATCCTGTACGATGTCGCCTTTCCCTGAGTAAAAATTGTTACGAGTGGAGTCAGAGTGTCACTTCATGCTGCTGCAACTTCACTGAACCTGATGTTAACTGATGAATCAACACAGACCAAACAGCTGCCTGCTGCACTTCATAGTATGAGGTCAAACCTTCAGTCCTAGAAAGAGCACAGGTAGGGTAATGGTGTCCATACTGCATGCATTTAACCAGGAACATGTTGGTGGCCTCCAGGAGATTTATTTTAACTTTCACATCAATTATACATTTTTAATAAAGCTTTATTGATTCAGAAAACTTACTATACCATCATTTAGCTTAGCATGCACACAAGTCCCCTTATTGTCTGATTACCACTTTCAAGCTGGTCATGTTTCCACCTGCATTTTTTTGTTTATGTACATTACTGAAATCTAGGGTTTTTATTTTATTTATTCATGTTACATTTTTTTTGTAGCAATAGGGTACACCCCAAGGAGCAAATGTTTAAATGATGGGACCTGCCATCCATCAATCCATGTTTTGTACCTGCTTTTCCAGTCAAGTTGTTGGGAGTGGCTATCCCAGCTAGGTAGACAGATCGGCAGTGTATTGCAGGATGATGATGATGATGATGATGATGATGATGATGATGGGATCCTAGAAAACAAAAACCCAGAAAATCCCTCTCTTTATGGGTGAATGTTCAAACAGTTTTGCTATGTCACCACAAGAGGGCAACAGAGTTCAATCTCTAGCATCAATAGAGCTTTATTATGCCTTGGTGGCAGGTTTGAATTTCCTGTTTTTTTTAATGAATTTCAAACAGCAGATAATATAGAAAGTACCTGGGTATTTACAACCCTGTATGATTGTAACATCATTTGCATCATTTTTGTGCTGACTGACAGGTCTCATTAATAGCATGTGACATTTAATTGTGAGCATCCTCACCATGTTTTCTAGTAACCATTTATTCAACGTTTCTTTGTTCCTCATTTGGCCAACTTTACCCAACTTTCGACACACACTTCAGGTCCACGCTGTGAGAGAGCCTGTCAGTGTGAATCTGCTGTAGCAGGAAGGTCTGGACAGGATTTAGACAGTCATTAACCTCAACATTAACAAAATGCCAAACTAACCACAGCACTGTAGAGGCGTGCTCACCTGCTGAATATCACTGAAACAGATGCAAAACAGGTGCCACCTCGTTTTGTCCACCGCTGCACTGGCGTTATATAACTGAAACTAAGTGCTATTTTTATGTGTTTTGTGGCTTGGTGGGTCACTCCCTCTCAAAGCCTTCAGTCTCTGAATCTTTAGCATCCTCCTTAGATTCACCTGAGAGAACAACACCACTTCTGTCCCACACAGCCTGTAACTTAACGATGTAAATCTACCTGATAAAGTCTTAAATTAAAATTATGCAAATTTCGGTTGTTAAAATGTCTCCGATGCGGCTTGAGTATCGTTATGCCAGGCTTTATTTTTTAGTTGGATGCTATAAAATTAAACTGTGGTCTTGGCAGAGGCATTAAATGAAATGATATTACATCATTTAGATCTGGAAACAAAGGGAAATGTAATAAGTAGCAGGAAGTAGATTGTCTTATTTAAAAACATGTAAACAGGACTCATCATATGTCTGTGAGGATCATCAGTCATCCAGGTACTGGTTGTCCAAATAATATGGATTCATTGATTTTATATGATCATTTCTTCTACAAAGTACAGCGCTCCAGTTATCCAGCCCACTTTATTTGTATGGCACATTTAAACAACAAAACGTTTCCAAAGTGCTGTACATAGAATCATAAAAACACATTTCCATATAGCAATGATCAATAATAGTCAAATAAGTGCAAAAATCCAAAATGATGCTATAAATAGGCCTAAAACAATAAAATCAAACAAATGAATGTAATAAAATAAATAAAAGACACAATAAAACAGTAAAATAACTAAAAGACAGAGGAACAAGCATTTAAAACTAGAAATCACTCAGAAAACAAACCTCTGCCAAGGCATAATCCAGCTGTAACAGGTAAATGTGGATTTATTTGCTGGTCTATGTAGTGTTAGTTCTCACACTGTAGACTTCACCTGCTGCTGAGAATGAATTCTCACCAAGGCCATCCACCGTACCACAGCTCTGATGAAGCAAAGACTCCCATTAGCTTTCAACAAGTGGGGGAACGAGACAGAAATAATGTACGGCTTGGTGAATTATAGCGAACAGCTGCATGTAACATTTAAGTTACAATTAAACTGAACTCGATGTGATTTTCCTCACGATCACAAGAGGAAAAGAAAAGACTAAAGAACAACTTCAAAGACAGAAATGGCAAATTATAGACACTAATGTAATATGGACTGCTTCATTTATCTGTGTGTACACAGAGTCCCGCCCCCCCAACGCCATCATCCCCATCCCACCACGCACAACTATACAACTCCCCTGATGCTGTCATCTTTTCTCCTCTGTACCTGCAACCACTGACTCCATTAGACAAAGGGTCACACACACACACACACACACACACACACACACACACACACACACACACACATGCACAAACAAGGCTTTGGGAAAGTGAGTCACAGGAATGGTCTGTGTCTCCACCTGTCAATCAAGCCTCCATTAGTGGCTACTTGGCTGGGTGGCTCGAGGTCCACTGCTGTGGATGTGGATGGGAGATGACAGCACTGTGTTTCTTCCTCAATATACACATTTTCCATCCTGCTGTGGGTGTATGAGTGTGTGGGAGGGTGTGTACGTGTGTGTGTGTGTGTGTGTGTTAAACCCAGCCATGGCCACAGAGATGGTACACACAATGCACACAGCCAAATTCACACATGTGGTGAACCTGTGACAGCGTTTCACTCAAATGAGGAGAAGAGAGGATGAGACACTTCCCTCATTTTCTTATCAGCTGTGTGTGTGTGTGTGTGTATATGTGTGTGTGTGTGTGTGCGCGATGACACATAATGTTACCCCGAGCAACTTGAGATTCCTGCTGAATATAAATTTTATGTAAAACTCTAATCTCATTTTGTG
>OOFC01042431.1:44615-60048 GCA_900323345.1 Pseudochromis fuscus
CTACATTCAGGTAAGTAAGGAGACGCACAGAGGACAACAAACACTATTATTTTGCACCTCTTTACCTTATTTAACTGTTTTCCTCTTCTATTTTTCGCTCTTCCTGTTTTCCCCTGTATTGGTTGGGAGATAAGATATTACCTAAGGGACAAATTATTGAAGTCTGGGTGAGATCACAGGATTAACCCTGTTCCAAAAAAAAATAAAAAATAGATTCCTGTCTTTTATGATGGGTGAATGGTCTAAAAATTCACAAATTTGTTACATTTTAATGGATTTTGTTGAAAAGTTATACACGTGCTGGATGGTAATGTTTACAATCTGAGACAATGTAGTGATCAGATTTGATTTGTGGACAGTGCTATGGCTGCTACCAACCCCCCGCCCCCTTGTGGTGTCTATAATTATTATTATTATTCATTTTTCCCCCTATCCTCTGCGCCTCTTTACCCTGCACCTCCTGCACTGTGTTTCTTCTTTCCACTTATCTTTACCTCAAAATTTCCTCCTGCTTCCTTCTTCTACATCCCCTCCCCCTCTTCCTCTCTCCTTCATCACCTCCTCCCTCCTTCAGCAGCCCTATAACCACTATTTCAATGCATGTTAAGTCGATGTATATAATGTCTCATAGATCATCAGTAGAGAATATCTTCAGATCCCACTAACCACACGAGATGCTGCAGGGTTTTTAAAAAAATAAAGCATCAAAGCCACGATGGTCAATTTGAATTAAAAACTAGTTCCTGAAGAAAATATTCGCTGCATACTTGATAAAAAAATAAATAAATTAATTAAAAATAGATCAATTTATAATTGAAAGTCAAGGTTTAATTCTAAGTAATTTCTTCATGGAATTTAACCTTGTGTGATTAATCATTTGCCTGTAGCCTCCAGGTTGTAGATGCTGCATATGCATGTCTTAGCAGTTTGGAGTGGATAATAACTTGTGTTAATCAGCTTTGGATGAATCCACATTTTTTTTTTCCTTGAGGTTAAATTAGTTTTCAAATATTCTCTTTTCTCATTCTGTCCTCTTTTCTTCTGCTTATTTTAAAAGTGAAAGTTTCAGGTATGTAATAAGGAAGTACAGAGTTTGATACTGTCAGGCTTGTGTGTGAGTGTGTGTGTGTGTGTGTGTGTGTGTGTGTGAGAGTTGTAAATCGAAGCCAAGGCTGCCATCTATCGTCCCCACACAATCTCACTGCATCAGCCCAGCTTCCACACACAGAGCTACGTTCATGTTTCCCACTTTTCCTTTTTTAATATTTCAGTCCTCAGAACATCTGCGCCAACAAACACCGAGCTCAGCCGTGTGGTCGTGTGGTTTTGGAGCACGTGTGCAGGTGAAGACGGCGATGCCAGAAATGATAGAGACACAATGACAGAAGAGCTTGTTTGCAGCATCTCGAGGCTGGATGACACTCAGAAATATTAAAGAGCTGTGGTTGCAGTAGCACCTTATACTCTTCATCCTGATGTTTTTACATTGTTGAAACATTTTCCACCAACCTGACGTCTCTACTGAAAGCCACAGCCATGATTTGTGATTTTTTTACTTTCAGAGTGCACAAATCACAGCAAATTCTTACCAAAACTAATATTAATTTCCACCTTTTTTCCCCCATAATTTACAAATCCTGCTTTAAGCCGCTTTCTTACTTTCACACCAGCAGTGTTACTAATGATTTCAGCGGATGCTCCCCATAAGTGCTTAAATATGCTTAATAATTCAACAGCAGGACTGGACCAAGGACTTCTTTTTTTTTTTTTATAGACAATTATTAAAAGTTACATTTGAGCTCTGGGACAAATCCACCAATGCAAAGAGAAACAGCGATGTACTTTTATTGCTGAGATTCCTTTAAAGCTCTGCAGTGAAGTTGTTTGCCTGCAGATTCGATATGTTGCTGCAAGATCCTCACCACAACGTGCAACGTGATGTTTGGTAAGTCTGAGCCTCTGAGTCAAAAACCAATATATATTTCTTTACTTCTGACTCAATAAAGTTCTCCAGGAGAAAATTGCATTCCTCCAACGTGTGTTGAAGAAGAAAAAAAAATTTATCTGGTGACTTTTGCTTCAATTTTGCTGGATTATGTAATGGGCTTAGTTGTAAGAAGTTGCAGCAGACTAATAGAAGAGCTCTCTCCGAATGTATGTTTCCAGCTCTGAGCAGTGTGGAGGCCGTCATTCAGTCGATATTGAGTTTTTGTTATTATTACAGTCACAGTGGGAGATCTGTGTTTAAACACTGAACAGGATGTCCAGATGCTACCTCCAAATAAAGGTGAAATACACTTCTATGAGGATATAAAGTGATTTTTTTTTGTGTGTGTGTGTGTGAGAAATGTGTCTTAAAACATTTCAATTTATGAGACATAATTTATAAATCTGTTTACAAACAACAACAGAGAGCTGGATGCTCATTAGCCAGTTTTAGAAGCTGGTCTTGCGACGGCGGCTTGAAAGATATTTTCCTTATTACTCCGATTGTGTTTGTAGACCTCTGTTACCTTCTGGCACGTTGCCATAGCAACCTCTAGTTAGGCTAGAAAAATACTACAAGGTTTTGATAAGACTTAGCCCCAATTAAGTCGGCCCACACAAATTTAGAAGGCCAGGGTGGGAATCCAGCAGCCATTCTTCCCAGAGGGCTTTTCATGCCAGTAAATCTAATATTGCACATTTGTCTGAAATGGGACTTTAACAAAGTAAAGCCTAACATGATTAAGTGTTTGACTAGATCAAGGCAAAATCTGAAATATTTATCTGCACCTAGAGCATTGTGTGTGTGTGTGTGTGTGTGTGTGTGTGTGTGTGTGTGTGTGTGAGTGTGTTGTATTTGTGAGTAAAGGATGTGGGTTTAAGTTTGTTCCCTTCTGCTGTAGATGTGTAAAGAAAGACATAAAAAGCATCAATGGGACAAAAGCAACAAATTAAAAAAAAAAAAAAAATGTCTGAAACATGGGGGATTGACTGAGAAAAATGAACAGGGGTGTTTTTCCTCTTTTGGTTTTTGCATCAAGTGCTTGTCTGCCAATCAAGAGACCATAGGGGGAAGCACACCAGACACTCTGTCATACATCATTAAATAGGGCTTGGTTCGAAAGCTGTGGATATAGCAGTATAAAAAATGCAGTCTTGTTATAATTGGGTAAATAATGACATGTCCAGGGGGCAGTTTGAGGGAGCATAAGACTGACTGGTAGCAAATAAATAGATGTTTTGGCTCCTGGCTGCTTGTTAATAATTGATTTTTTAGGGTGCAGGTAAGGAGAGACTATATTCCTCTATCCTCTTGTTAAATTTGACCCAGCTATCCAATTTATCATATAGAGCAAAAACCAGGGTTTTTCTGGTGATAAAAAATATTGTGTACATGATGCCCTGAGTTAAATAAACTACAGGCAGAATGGTAATAAAATTAAGGTCATGTAAATATCATTAATTATGAAGTGTTGATACATTGTGTGCTTCATGTTTTACTTTACTTTAGACCTGGGAGCACACACAGGCTCATAAATGTGAAAGCAAAGGGTTTTTTCCAGAACTCTAAAAGTCTCCTCAACTCTATACAAGTTTTTTTTTTTTTTTTAGTAACTTGCTGCTAACTGTTTTACATCCCACAACTTTATTGACCCTGACTGCTCTGATCAACCCTGACTGCAGTGGAGTCAGGCAGATGTTTGCAGTTAAAAGAAGAAGAAAAAGCTCAGTCGACACCACCTGCCTGGCACCAAACAGCAGAAAGACAAAGTTAGCAACTTGCAGTTAGCAGCTTAATGGGACGGAGATAAAATGCAGACTGACCATTGGACCGAAAGTTCACAAAAGAATCCTTATGCTGTTCCCTGTTTGTTGGAAGACCAAATAATAAGACATTAGAATTTAAACACTTAATATTCATCTGAAAATTTCTGAGTATCCAAAAACTACAGTTCCCACAAAAATGTATCAGATGTTAATACTGACTGTATGCAAGAGATGGAAGCAGTCACGGTGATGTCACCCAGTAGTTTGGTATTTGAATGTTGGTGGTTTGGAGCCAGAAGTGACCATATTTGGATATGGAGGGAGGAGTGAGGAGGCGGGTCTGACCCTTGAACCTGAGGACACTGTCCAGTGTGTATGAGACTGGAGATCACCAGCGAATGAGCCTCCAAACCATCTGTAAATCATTGGAGACCACACCTGTCAATCAAACAAACCACGCCCCTCAATCTTTCTCTTCTTGTCTGATATCTGCTTCATGATGAAATGATTTTCAGATCACTGAGAAGAAGAGGTGACATCAGAATCATTTGTGGGAAAAATACATTATAAAATATATTGATGAAGTATATCATGATTGAAAAGGAGCATTTTTAAAATTAACTCAATTAGAGCCAGAGGTTTTTGGAGTCAGCATCTAGTGGCCATCGGTGGTATTGCACTTTTTTTTCCCACTTCTCCAGTGGCTTCACTCTTGAGACCTGGTGACCACGTCCATCTTTTCTATAAAATCCATGATTATTACCAACATGTCTGAGGTCATAGTGGCCACTTGACTTTCCTCTGACCAGCTGATATTAAAGCGTTCTGCTTTCAGGTGCACAGGAAGCTACTTAACAGCACAGAACAGTGCAAGAAGCACACTCGATATTAACAACAAAGGTCAACCAAGCCCAGTGCCAACAAATTGGAGTTAGTGTTGCAGCTTGAATCTATATGATGCATTGTGCATCTTTACTGTCTTTATGTCAGTGAGATTTAAGCAAGGTTCTCAACTGAAGAAGTAAACTTATTAATGCCCCAGATTTTTCAATGATGTGACAGGAAGTTTGTCATGGAGGGTGCAGGAGGAAGGACCCAAGGTGGAGCAAGGTGAAACACAGAAAAGATGATTTTGATGAAAGCTCACTGGAAAATGAACAGAGGGTGCAGCCGGGAGAGGCAGGATAATCAAACAGGAAAAAACTAACTAAACAAATAAAATATGTATGAAAAGTGAGGGAAAAAATACAAAGCATGTAGAATTCAAGAAAGCATGTATGTCAGTGGTGCAGGGGATGCATGAGGGAGGGATGAAGGTGTGAGTGTTGTAGTGCAACATCAATACAGAAATGTGGTGAACCTGTGAAGGGAAGCAGCGAGGGACTGACTGACTATGAAACATACATGCATTTAAAAATGGAGACGCTAATAGATAGACAGACAAACACACCGATGCAGGCAAAAGAGAGAGACACCACAGCTCAGGAAGCCATGAGGACAAAATGAGACAGCAGGTACAGGGATGGAAAAGCAGGAGAGGATCAGGTGGACAAGGAGAGAGACTTCATACATACTGCTGAGCAATGAGTTAGCGAGACGCAGGTGAACCTCATCAAAGTGCGTCAGACGTCGCTAAAATCACAATAAAATAAGGACGGCACTGCGGGAAAAGGTGAACACACAGCAACACACAAGAGGAACAGAGGAAAAACATCAGTGACCGTGACCAAACCACACCACAGACACACTAATGCACAACTGTCTGATGTGACGCTCCACAAACACTAAAGCACCGCTCAATATAAACGTGCAGTTGTTGAATCAGTGCATGACATTTAAGTAAATTCCATTAAAATAACTAAATACATGTTAAATAAAATAAAATATTAAATATTTTGGGCAGATCAATGATCCTGCCTGTGTATTTGAGATGTGAAAACCACGTCTTCTCCTCCTACTTGCAGCATTGGCTTCACCACTTTTTAAAAAGACTCGATGACTACAGATGTCAAGGTTCCTGGTCGACACCTATTTAATACATCTGTGCGGTTGCTGTTAGCAACAGGTATGGTATCAGACAGTTTTTCTTTCCACTACCTTCTGCTAGATGAAAACCATCAGGAAATTGTATTAAACTCGTCCTTAATGGCTCTGCTTGAATAATAAGTGACAGTACATGAAGTCTCGGGGGCCACAGTTAGTTCTTGGTTTTTGAACATGAACACGTTTTACAGAGTTCTCATGAAAAAAAAGTAGAGGAAGGAGACTAAAACTACAGATGTATTTTAAGATCAAAGGTAACATCATTAAAAACGTGGACATAAACCTTGGAGTGTTCATAATGAGAGTTGTGCTGTAATGTAGTTTTTCACTCCATCCTACACAGTCTTCATTATTAACACTCGGTCTTTTCATGATACGCCTTCTTTCCTTCTGTGTTTCACCTTATGTTCTCTTTCAAGATTTAATCATCCTCAAAGGCTGCATTTTTTTTCTCATTCAAGACAAGTAATGTGAGGCCATTTGGAAATACTTTCATCGTATTGAAAGTAAAACCCAAAAACATCTTGAAGGTTGTCAATATTTCTGCAAGGTTTATTTTATCAAACAGGACCAATTATACTTCTCCGGGTTTACAATACTCGGTGTTCATAATGCACAAGGCCAAAGTTTCAAATCGTGAGGCATAGTGATGATTCAGTAATCTCTGTGAGACAGGTGCTACAGCCGGTACCACGAATACACTGATTAATAGGGTACATTTGAATTTCTAGTCTACAAAGTTGTTGTGTTGGAGAGTTGGGGTCTGCTTCCTGTCAGTCTCCCTGACATTACCCAATCAGAAGAAAGTGGGCTCTTGAGAAGGAAGGGTTTTCCAAAACTTAATACCACACTTGCAGCTCTCCCAATGTAAACCGATGAGCGGTGGTTGGTACCATGGCTTTGGGATCATCAGGTGGGAACCTCTCTTCAAAGGTGTTTCATCTAGTTGATCCTACAGTCCTCTTTAAAGACATGTTCCAGTTTGGACAGACCAAAAACCCCCGAAGAGTCATAGCATCATTGGATCATGTCGGGACATCTTTAGGAAAAAGCAGTTAGGTAGAGTGGGTCACCTGTGAATCGTAACGCTGTGGGTTTGATCCCCAGCTCTTCCTGTGCACATGTCAAAGTGTCCTTGGGCAAGACACTGAACCCTAAGTTGCTCCCAATGGTGGCTAGCACCTTGCAGCTTGGTAGCCATTGGTGTGTGTGTGTGTGTGTGTGTGTGTGTGTGTGTGTGTGAATGGGTGAATGAGATGCCTTGTAAAGCACTTTAAGACCTAGCTTAGGTCAAGAAAGCGCTATATAAATGTACTCCATTTAAATCTACTCCATAAAGCACATGTGGCTTTGATCAGCAGCCCTCGTTGGTTGCAGAGTCACAGATTCACAGTGTGACAGAAACATTGCACAAGTGGGAGGATTTTGTTGTACCTTACTGGGGCAAGATGCACAATGATGAAAATTTCTAGGAGTTTTTGACATTGAGCATCTGTTAGTCTCCATAATGGGGACCAAACATATGGATTGTGCTGTCTGTTGTTGTCTCGAACAAAAATATGATATCTACAAGCATCATAAAGCATCAAAACAAATAACAGAGGAATTCCTGAGGCATATCTGCGGGGCAGAGAGACGCCTGCGGTACATCTTTGGTCCGATCTGATAAAGCCTCGACGGAGAGAATGCGAGCGTTTCAATACCTTCATTTATGTAGGGACCCATCTTCTATTGATCTGGTAGCAATCCATGTGTCACAGAACATGAGTAAAGGTGTGCTGAACCTTTCAATTTCTGAATCTCCGTTAAAGTCTGTCCCCGCCAGGCTTACAGTGAACGCTGAGATGCATGTATTAGTGAATGTGTGATTGGAGTGCACATGAAGCTTCTTTTTAAATGTACTCTCAGCTCTTTCTTGACGCACTCACAGTTTCTTAGTTCTGCAGAAAACAGCAGCTACATACACACTTTTCACATTACGCTGAAACTGCAACTATCTTACGACATTTGACAAAAGATAACACTTCTGTACATCCACACAGTCTGGAGAAAAGAGGTGTCTGAACGTCGAAGGTTAAAATTGGAAGGCCAAACATCGGCGAGGACTCACAACGCTCAATTTGCTATTGGGACAAATCCACTTTTGCTGACCGGGCCCTGCGGATCGCTCTTCAGCCTAACTGTTGACAGCTGTGACAAAATAATCTCAGCTCTGTGGTCCACTTAGAGACTGAGCGAGACAGACTTTTTTTTGTTGTTGTTTTAGAGTTTTTGATCGTGGTGATAGTGAGCTGCAGTCCAACATTAGGACCTGTGTCTACAAGCTGCAGGAAGTCCATGAATTTATTTTCATAATCTTAAGCCCTTAATTCGGTGTCTTACCCCACTTCCACATTGTGTTATGAACAGTGAGCCTTGTTAGAGCCTGATATGTAACAACGACCCAAAATGTAACAATGTCCTGAATTGTTAGAAAAAAAAAGAATAAAACCAGAACTATAATAACTGGTCAATAATGTAATAAAAGTGCTGAGCTAGGGCTGCGCGATATGGCTGAAAAATGTGTCACAATTTTTTAACCTATTCAAAATAAGGTCCATGAGAAAATAAGGCTGAATTTAAATACTTTTATTTTAAATGTAACCTTTAACAGATTAATAAAGAACAATAAACAAACATGTCTAACAAATTATTTTTAAATATGTGCATATGAGGCGTCTTGTAAAAGTGCTTTAGACCTGGTAAAATGTAACGGTCAAGCACGTGAATCAGATTCTTGTTTCCACACTCCTCGGCTGTACTGAGCGTTAGCATGTCCGTTGCTAAATGATATGCTATGATATGCTTCCGTTATTTCTTTATAACGCTTCGATGTTTTGTCGTACGACACTGCTGCCGAGTACCTCTCGATGGGGGTCTGTTGCTGCTTGTGTGGTGGTCCGGTCCACCTGTACCAACAGATGTTGGTGGCTGTCGCTGTTTGACATCACTGTACTCTAATGGGCGAGCGGCTGAGGTGGTAAAATCAATTTCTGGTATTACCAGACTTGGTAAGGACGACGACTTGTTGATGTACCCACTCCTCTTTCACCCACAATTTCCTCTCATGCTGTCATACTCATTCTCTCGTTTCATTTTTTAAGAAGTTATGAGGCATGAAACTGTGCGTGTCACTCAACAGGTTGTTGCTAGGTTACCAAAGAGTGAGTGAGTTTGTTGATGCCACCAACCTTGCTGGCTGGGCCATGAGAGGTCGAGAGGCTAAAGCTATCGAACGTATTTTCTGTTGATATTGATCACGTGTCTATCACGATAGATATCGCGATGGTTTTATCACCCAGCCCTATGCTGAGCCTGAAATATAATAGAAAAAAAAGAACCCAGAATGTAATAACGCATCCGAAATGTAAGAAGTCGTTACATTGTGGGCAAAGTTTTTACTTTTTGGGCTCAGAAATTATTACATTATCGACCAGTTATCACATTTTGGGTTTTATTAATTTTATTAACAAGCCTCATTCAACAACCGTTTGTGAGCACAAACTTGTTCTTAAAGCCCAGAGAAGATGTTGACATTCATGAGAAGTTTTCTAATATTAAATTTGTTTGTAGGTAAGAACAAAATCCTCACATATGCAGGAGCACTCTTTAGTCCAACATAACTGGTTATTGTGGGTTTTTTCCAATTCTACAGCTGTATGTGATTATAGGATTTAAAGCTTGTGTCCTGACCCACAGCTGGGAGCAACAACAGACCTACTGTGAGGTTGTGGCTGCATCTGTGGGAGTGTTTGGTCCATTCTCTCCTGGTGTTTCCAGAACTGGATCTGAGATCAGATGTGAGTCAGTTCATTCTGAGACAGGAGATAAAACCTAGTTTACACATGCAAATTAGGAACAAGTGGCGCTTACAAAGGATCTGGAGTCGTCATTCACACAGCTATGAACCTTTTTGCCATTTAAGAACATTTCAGGAACAAAAATATTGGTGAATGAGGTTCACTGACTCCCTGTTTTCTGTAACTTCAGAAAACATTTGCTAAAACAAAGGAGAGAAATGCAGTCCTGGTGTTGGCAGCAGGTCTCCAAAAATTACTGGGTTGTCAGTGACAGCCAGAATCAGGTTTTCTTTGTTTCTGACAGTGTTGATATTGTAAGTCCGGCCTCCTTCTTCACTCTGATTGGTTGGTGAGAGAGAAGTGACATTGATGAGCTTGACGATAATCCAAAATTGAACTGTTTTCACCTGAAAGCAGCAAGGGGGACGGACTCTGGACGATGAGGACACTGAGATCTGTCAATGCTGAACTGTAAAGCTTTTGATAGAAAATAGATGCTGTCAGAAGCAGCTGCCTGTGGACACAAGTCCAACTCTTATAAACTGACAACACATTTGAAATTTCAATGATTTATTTCTCCTCTGAAAAAAAATCTCAAAATCCTATCTCATCACACAGTAACACAGAAAATCCTCGCAGTCTGGCTCAGATCCTCCGCACCTGCCACTGTTTGCGGCTAAATGCATGCTGGGATACAAGTTCAGTCAAGTCAGCTCCCAAAGTACCCAAGATGAAATACTTCCTGACATTTGGAGAGTAGTTGTTGGCTAGAAGCTGACGTTGACACAAATGGAGAGAGGCTGGAGATCCAATCAGGCAAAATGAGTTAAAACACTTCCCATGTGTTTTTGCTCGGCGTTCCTCCTCAACAATAGGCCGCCCTGGGCTCGTCAGGCGTCGTTAATTCAACACCATGCAGCATTTTGGCGTCCAGTCGCAGTGGCCAAATACGCCAACTCGTCAGACATTGTTACTTCACCGCCAACTGGCTTCTGTGTGTCCCCTGGTATTTTTATAAGCTAATTACATGTTTCTTCCCTCTCTAAATCTCCTGTAGTCAGTAGTGTTACAGTGTCTGCCTCTCCGCATCCCATCATTAAAAGGGTGAAAAGGTAAAAAGACATTAAAAAATCCATTTGTAGTCTTTAACCAGTAGGAATTTAAATAATTATACTTTGTATTTCCTAACCAGTCCAACATCAATATCTGTACATACTGTATATACTGTATATAACTTGCCCCAATAACATATTAAATTAAAGTAATTAAATTAAAGTCTGTGCTCTTGCTGCTAATGACCATGTAGAACCAGCTTTATTTACAACATGACCTATTTTTCTTTTTCTTTTTTTTTTCTGCACATAGTCACATATACACCCCCGACACATGCATAATGACATGATGCAATGCAAAGTAAGAGGTGGCTCTGTAACGAGGTGTGTATGGGTCATCATGGTAGACCTGAATCCCAATCATTATCACCCATCCTCCTGATCTTTTGCAATTAGCTCTGTGAGATCTGATCTTACTGCAGATTGTACAGATACAGGCGCGTTTCTCTTAACGCACAAACGCACACATCAAAGCGTATCATAGAGGTTTCAGCTCCAAAAAATAACGCACACGCACCGAGACACATTCACCAAGTACAAGTCCTACTGAGGAAATGATACTAAGATCTCAACTACATATGGATGATGTTTATGTTTGTTGTGATTGTTTGTGGTTTTAGTTTTTTTCTTATTGTGTTACCTTGTTTATGTTCTGATTTCCTCCTGTGTTTCACTGTATCCCGTCTTTGTTTTTTGTACCACTTTGTGTGTTCCTGTTTTATTTTGGTAAGCTCTTCCTGTCCTCTTCCCTCCTCCTGTTGATTGCTGGCCTTGACCTAATGTAGTTCACCTGTCTCACTGCTGTGCTCTCCTGTGTATGTCTGATAATCACTGCTCCCCTACATATAGTCCTTACCTCTGTCTTGCCTGTGTCAGATCGTCCTGTTTGTATTCCTGTTCGTCCCCCTGTTGGTTCATGTGTCCGTTACCTCCTTGTTACCTCTTTGTGACTTCACCCCTGGATTACTGTTTGAATTCTTCTTGCCTTTTTCATGCAGTGCACTTTGTTCCCTTGTTTTTGAAATTAATCTTTAAACTTATTTGCTCTGAGTGTCTGGGTCCTCTTGACCCCGCATAACAAGGTCACTGTGTTCTCCATCTTAATTTAGCATGTTAGCTAACAATTTTCCATTATTACTGATGACAAAGTGCACCAAGTTGTACAAATTAAGCTGATTACACCAGATAAGAAGTGAACTACAAAGGTCAGTCTCATGGTGGAACGAGATGGATGATCATGGGTTTCTCAAAGTTGTTCTCGTTTATTTTGTTTGTCCATCACTGGCTGGTGAATAGTCAGATTTCAATCTGAACAACCCCATGGATTGTCATGTCAATCCATAGAGTGAGAGTGTTAACTCTTAGCCCGCTGAACCCACAGAATTTCTTATAAGAAATAAACCAAGCCAACAAAAACTGGGTCAAGCCTATTGCATAATTAAAAATGAAAGTCATACAGAATGAAGATTCTCAGTGTTAGCGCTGATGGTAAAGAGAGGGATGACCTATTATCAGTCATAGCACATTGGTTAATCTTAAAGGGTTCATCTTTTTCAAATCTTACATTAGAAGTTGGAAGCATTCAAGGAGTGCAAACCTCTCCCAAGGCATAATCCAACTGTACTGATACAATAGACTGAACACTGATGCCTCTTGTGGTATACTAGTGACACAATCTTGGATTTGGAGAATGGAGAATTCTCTGATCTACCCTAAAATATATTTTTTTCCTTGGGTAACAAAATATCTCTATCAACTAAATAAATAAATGAATGAATGAAGGAACGAATGGGGTCTTTTCAGTAGTTTTTCTATAATGCTGCAGCCATAACTGATATTTTACATTATCAATGTATAACAAGATAATGTATAAACAATGCCACAGTACAAAAACTTGACACTCTTGGTGACGTACCCACTTACAATGATTACCTGCAGCTTCCCTCAGCCTTGCAGAGCTGCAGAGCCAGTTTCAGTTCATTATTTAGCTGTGCAGAGTTTTGTTCACTGCTACAGCTCTCAGTGTTGTTTCAGCCTCTTGGCAGAGAAAAAGCTCCATACAGTCTATGATAAACACACTGTACAGCACGTGCTCAGAAACAAAACCAAATTATTAGGACCTAAAAAGCCACATAGGGAGTTGGTAGAGACCAAATATATATCATTGAGTGTGATCACGATTTTATATCTACTGAATGGTTAGATGATTTTCAGATGAACCAGATCATTGGTAAGAAAAGTTGACTTTAACTAGTGACATCAGGATGACTTGTGGAAAACAAAAATTATCAACTGAGTTTGTACATTGGCTTCACTTTTGCGACCTGGTTGCTACGTTTATATATATATATATATATATATATATATATATATACAGTCTGTGTGTCCGACTGACATATATTGTAAAGTATTTATTGTCTGAATGTGAAATGGCAGTGTGATGTCAATTTAGTTAAAAGCTGAGAGCACCTACTGACTCCTCAGTTTACATTTTCCTGTTCAACACTTTCCTTTGCAGCTAATGAGTAAACAAACAGAATAAAACTTTTTTTTTTTTCACACAATGAAATATTAAAATTATCTCAACACTTCTGCAACAGCAGTGTTTCCATTACCAGAACAAAATCTGCTCTCGTCTTAATTAACGTAATAAACGAGGTTGGTTGAAATGCATGCACTGAAATAAAATACCCAGTAATGCTGCAGTGGCTCCTCTGGGATTCATGCCCTAACCCAGCAGAGAGAGATTTGTCGAGGTTTAACAAGGCTGTCGGACAGTACATGTGCCATTTCCCCATTCACACTTTTTTTTTTTAACCTAAAAAACTACATTTAATAAGGAGCCAGCAATTTTGAATTTCCTAACAAGGCCGATGCTATTTAATGTGAGCCACCTGACAGTGGCTGTGGGAGCAAATATTTTGACAGCGGGTGAGCAGTAGTCAGTTTGTTAAAATTTAACAAGGATGTTGAACTGAGGATCGGTCTCCAATCATCCGTCTGTCTGTCTGTCACGCACGCCATCTAAGATGTCTGTGATCTGACTGTGACAGCTGGGAGGAAATACATGTCGCCTTTCACGTCACACAATGTTCCAGGAATAAAATACAAGAGGTAAACTACAATCACAGATCTGTCTCTGACGGTCCAGCTGGTCCAGAGGACTGTGGTTTAATTTTGTCTTCACTGTCTGGTCCAACCATAGACTGTATGTAGAATGGATGAAGCCACCATGTTGGTTTTTAGGACCTAGAAGTGACCATATTTGGATATGAAGGGAAGCGTGAGGAGAGGGGTCTGACCCTTTAGGGTTTAGGGCTGTCATTACAGATTTATTACTGTTGAGTATTTCCTGATGGGAAATAAACATTTTCAAATCAAAGTCAATTGAAGTTGAAGGTCTCCAACATTTTTTGCAACACGGACTGGTTTGATGTCATTATTTTCACGGACCGGCCTTCAAGATGTGGCAGATAAATACAGCAAATATGAAATAACACGACTGGAATTTTAAAAAAAAACTCCCCCCTTTGTGAAGAAGCTCTCTAATGATGTTTGTTTTTTTACTCATTTTCTCTAGTTTGCAGACTTATTTGTTTGGCTAATGTGTCTGATCACGTGACCAAGACAACCATATTGACATGTGAAGAGACAGATGAAAGTTAACTCGGAGAGAATCCAGTTGTTTTTCAAAATAAAACGTCTTTCAGACTATAGCGATCAATACAATTTCTATAAATCATTGATTCTTTCTGCGCGGCCCGGTAACAAATGTCTCACGGACCGGTACCAGACCCCAGCCTGGTGGTTGGGGACCACTGCACTAGATGATGGCTCGGAGGCATCAGAGTTATTGCACTTTGTTGTACTTCTGCATTGGCTTCACTTTTGAGGCCTTCCTTCATTTCTATTACTATTCTGTTACAAAGTATTATTACTACTTTTAAAGTAAACAAACACTACACAAACACTTTAGTTATAAGATGATGTTGCCCAGAGTTCCAGTCCAAGTTCAACAGCAGTTTGAAAATAAAGACTTTTAAATTGAATTGGCTTTTACATTGTGGCTACTTTTGCTTACAAAAAAGGTTTTTGTATTGAGGATATCTGTGGAAGTGTTGAGGCTTCTCTTTTGTTTTATGGGTGAGTGTTGAAGAACAACTGGCACTCATGGTGAGAATGGGATCCATCATTGTCAGACCAGAGCAGGCCGGAGGAGAGCACCCTAACACCGGACACATGCACACAGAGAAGTTGAACTAAAAAATGTAATCAAACAAAGGGGACCACAAAGCACTGTACACCACCAGGAGGATAAAAGCCAGAGGGTGAATCCAAACAAGGAAAATAATCCAATGATAAAATGCAAAAAGAGAGAACAAAACCAAGGTTGTCCATGACTAAACACATGGGGAGACCAGACACAGGTGAAAGGGGCTGATGTTCAAAAAGAGGGACGAGGACAAAAGCAGGAAGTAAAACCAAAGGAGACGCACAAGGGAAGACAAAAAAGTAGCTAATCAGCATGTTAACACTTACCATTAGCATTTAGCACAAAGTCCATTAGTCCATTAGTCCTACTTTCAGGGTAACCATGCAAATCTACACACACACACACACACACACACACACACTATCACAGACAATATTACCTATTATTCCTGCACAATTTACTACAAAATCTCT
>OOFC01042433.1:0-10641 GCA_900323345.1 Pseudochromis fuscus
CTCCTGTCCACATGTCGAAGTGTCCTTGGGCAAGACACTGAACCCTAAGTTGCTCCCAATGGTGGCTAGCACCTTGCATGGCAGCTCTGTAGCCATTGGTGTGTGAGTGTGTGTGTGTGAATGGGTGAATGAGTTGCGTTGTAAAGCGCTTTGGGACCTAACTCAGGTCATGAAAGCGCTATATAAATGTACTCCATTTACCATTATTACAGTGAGGATGCGCTTCACCGTCATATGCGACCAGTAAGGACAGTGTAAATTGAATAAATACCACACGTAGCAATGCAACACTGCTTTGTTAACTCAATCATGTTGTAACTAGAATATCTGCTGAAAAAAATAATGTTTTCATGGACTGATAGTAACAGGGTAACAGTAGTTTGTTAACAGCAGCTAGCTTGCTAGCGGCTGGTTGTTGTGAACCAGCTACCTATGCAGTGACGTACTGACCTTTTTATGGTGACGCAGCATCAACTCTGCTCCTTGCCAGTGGAAAAGCAAACGGGTTCATAGGAGAAACGGGATCTGAACCAACTAACCACCAGGACTAGAACCAGCACAGACCTAGCACCTGTTCTTGTTTGGTGGATAAGGGGTAAGTGATTGCAGAAAGAGAAGCAGAGAAGGTGAATATTCTGTGTTTTTCCAAAGTTTACTAGAGGTTTGTGCAGGATGTTCCTAATAAGACACCAAGGGTGCAAAGTGGAGCACATCTTACCTTCCCAACTGTCTCAGAGTCAACACTCAAATCTCTACAGATAGGATTAATATTCATATGCACATAAACAGACACAGTTAAAGAGACACAAATCACAGAAATTCAGACAAAATAATGCAGATTATCCAAAGGGCAAACATCAGCCTTGTAACTTAGTCTGATTATTTGATCTTTGGATTCTGATACATCCTGATGAAGCTTATAGCACTAAACTTAATATGACCTTTAAAAAAAATCTCCTCCAGAACATGAGTATTTAAATTATTACTGTTACATTTGAATATTTGTTGTTACCCTATGATTTAGAAGGTTTGCAGTTTCGTAATAGTTGTTCACATCTTATAACTCAGAAGTTTTTGACCTTGTGTTTTAGGGAAATTACCGAGTAGGACCTCTTCCTTTGTCTTTGTTCAGGTTACATCAGTGTCAGAAAGCATCTGTATCACTCTGCAGGCACTCGGTGTCTGTGTTTTACCATCCTCCCCTCCATTATCTACTTGTGCACCACATCTCCAGCCCAGTACTCCTTTCCCTCACTCACACACACCAGTAATCATCCACTGTTTCCTCTTCTCTCCTCTGCCTAAAAAATCGCCTCCTGAAAATATCCAGCAGCACAAATGTCAACATCCTGTTTCCAATAAACTGAAGGTATTAGGCAGAAATTACTAACAAATCATCCAATCACAACTTCTGTGTGTTCTGAATGTGCTCTGTGCTTTGAATTCAACATATCAAAAACTATTTTATCATAAAACACATTACCATTATCATATAAAACTAATATTACAAAATTAGTTTTGTAATATCAAATTACATCGAATATCCTAAACTCAACTGACAATTATACTTTTTTTTTGTCTTCACCTTTTCATAGAGCTATACTAAAACTGGTAGCAGCCATCATGTTCACTTATACAAATGTTTGATTACGCTTTTTCACTTTGAGTTGCAGTGCACCATCCTATGAACTTTAATTTGACAAGCGGGAGGACATGGCTGCCTGAAAACAGGTAGTGAGGTAATGCATGAAACAGGTGGTGTTCATCGTATCATGATTGTATGCCTCATGTTACACTTGCATACAGCATGTGAAACAGAAATAGATCACAGTTCATCAGCCTTGCTTTCAATACAGTGAAGCCACTTGATAGCAGATGGGAAAAAAAAGATCTGGGTAACACCTAATGCATGTGATGTGTAATGTAAAATTAAAGGAGACAAGTGGTTAGACTCTCCCCCGGGCTGAAGAAACCAAATCAAATTTTAATTGTCATTATTGACACATTGTCCCTTGTCAGTTGATCGCAGGTGTTTGTTACAAAAGCAGCCGATTGTAATGATCTGTATCCAGAAGATACAATCGACTACACGGTATACAGGCAACACAGGAGAACGCTATGTGTACCCTGCTGCTGAAGTCCAGGTCGCAACATGAGGAGTTTTCTAACACATAAATCAACTTCTTCCACTCCAATATATGTAAGTGGTATCTTGGCAACTGAAAGCCCAGGCAATAATACAGCAGCTTAAGGCAACGCTTTGGAGACCCTGGTATTTTTCATAAGGTGTCAGAGATTTCTCTAAGGCAGTTTAAATTGATTCCAAATAAGAAGAGCACACGTTTACACATGTGCAGTATGCAAACACACAACTCACACATGCAGCACACTCACAAGCTGCTCAGCTGATGATCTTCCCAGGGGGATTTTTTTCTCAGTTTTTCTCATGTTTGATTGAGTGACATCTGAATGTAGCCTGAATTAATATATTACAGAATGCAGCCGAGATATGTCAGGCAGAATAGGAGAAATGCTGCACTATATGATTATCAGATATTCATTGTTTCCTGTGTGATTTAAGCTGTAAAATTGAAACACATGTGTCTGGGTACAACCATGAAACACTTGGATACAGGGTGGAATAAAAAAGAAGGCAACATCATGTATTATTGTGACAACTGTTGCCAATAATATTCACTATTTTCATCCCCTGGAAAGATGCTTTGTGTGTGGACACAGCCTTGGTTACCCTCTAATAGTACAAATGCAACAGTGTCTGTATTATTATGAAGGCCACATAAAAAAGGGTCAGGGTTATGGGTTAGACACAGAGGCATTAAAAACACCAGTAAAGAAACAGAATCATAGTAAAAATAAATAAATAAATACCGTATTTTCCGGACTATAAGCCGCTACTTTTTTCCGACGCTTTGAACCCTGTGGCTTGTATCGGCGGCATGAAGCTCGTTAGCTTGTTACAAGCTAGCAAGCTCCGTGCCGCCGATACATTTAGCCTCGTCACATCAGACCCGGTCAGAGTGGACCACATGAAACTGTTCGAATAAATTCAATAGCGGCTTATAGACAGGTGCGCTCAATAGTCCGGAAAATACGGTAAATAAAAAATGGCGGATTTTTAGAAACCAGGCTAATGTACGTGACTCTAGTAGTTGTTATATTTGGAGCTTGTTTTTCTTTTTTTTTTGAATTTACACCTTGTGTTAGAAGATAATAGCATCTCAAAATAATCAACAAACCAAAAACTCAGTAGCTGCAGCTGATCAGCATTGAGGATGAAAGAGGTTTACAAAATACTGCAGGAGGGTTTCATTACTGACCTGTAATTGCAATATCAGTGGAAGCTTGTTTTTGTTCACTGATGATAACAGAGATATAATGAACTTAATGACCAAAGAAAGCCATTTGTCAGTTTACACAAACACACAACACCTGCTGTTGCCAAGGCAACCCAGACATTAAAAGTTTTGTGAGTGTTGTGGGTACCCTTGCTATCTGTATTCAACCACCAGCTCGGTGATAGACAAGCATCAGTGTTTATTACCCACGATATAAAACTTGTAATTTTCTGGTCAAAAAAGCACAGCACATTGTTATAGACTATATGTATGTAAATAGACACGTTAAGCTGATACGCATTAGCACATATTCAGCAATCTCTCATCTGTACGCTTTTGTCAT
The DNA here is from genome assembly GCA_900323345.1 of Pseudochromis fuscus. Lineage (NCBI taxonomy): Eukaryota > Metazoa > Chordata > Actinopteri > Pseudochromidae > Pseudochromis > Pseudochromis fuscus. The sequence goes on from OOFC01042433.1 coordinate 3,700, forward strand.
TTTCTCATATGAACGTTTTGCTGTTTGATTTTAAAATCCAGCAGCAACTCACCTGTGGTACATCACTCATGGAAATCAATCCTATTCACTATTATGGGAACAGAGTCCCCATGCATTTTCTTTCCTACACACATTTGCAATCCCACACACACACACACACACACACACAGTCTAGCCATGTTAACACTGATGGGCCTGACGGGATCATTTATCACAGGCTGACACCGGACAGTAATGACTGAGTGATGGAAACAGATGAGGAAATGGAATGATGTAAAAAGATAAAACATAAAAATAAAAAAGACAGAGCACCCAGGGGTTGTCCTGCCTGCCATAAGGACTTCCAACGATTCTCACCGGTGGGTCCTCCACTCACATGAGAGGAAGGAGGAAGGTAGAGAAAGACAGGTACGGGGTGTGTGAGGTGACAAGATGAGATGAAAGAAAACAGCTACACTGGAAATGAATCACGTTTGCTGAAAGTAGGAAAAGTGGAAATGAAAGCAGGGGAAACTGAGGACAAGTTGGGTGATGATTAGGAAGAAGAAGAAGAAGAAGAAGAAGAGGGCGGCGTGGTAAGAACAAAGAAGTACACAAAACAAATAGACAGTGACAAGTAGGATAGCAGCGAAAATTGTATGCAAGTCATAAAGAAGCAAAAACTTGTAGACAAGAGGAAAAAAACAAACAAAAAAGAGACAAGACAAAGAAAAGTGTGAGACTCACACACAGGAAAGAGACTTGGAAACACCAAGTGAAAAAAGGTTCACAAGGCAAAATCCAAAAGAGGACAAAGTGATAGAGGAGGAGACAGAGAAAAGGACGCTATAGACTAGAAAAGAAATGCTATAGACTAATAAACTAATGTGAAGCATTATTATTAGTTTTCTGACAAAAGGGAAAGAAATAAGTCACGCACACGAGAGCACACCCTGTACAAGATGCTGTGTTCAAGAGTTTAAACTAAGCAGTCTTAACAAGTGGCAGTGACTTTTTTTTTACACAAAGAAATAACAAAATAGTTCAAACAACACAAACAGGGTGGAAGCCCAGATTTTTTTAACCATGGCTATCAAACAACATTAAAAACAACCTTTCATTAAAATGTGTCGGTATGATAACTGCACAGCAACAAGTCAGAGTTTGAGAAAAATGACTGTGCTGCAAAAAAAGCAACCTTAACCCTTTTGAAGTGTGGTTTAATTTTAAATTTCATCATTATTTTAGTGTGATTTTCCTCTTATTCATTTATACCCTTGATCAATGGCCTATAATATTGGATATTTCTAAAACTGAGTCTGATCCAGTGTTTAAGTGAATGAGTATCTAAGATGCTGAAATAACTGTTTGACCCTCTCAGTTGGATAATCATCAGGACCGACATGATCGAAATACTGAAGGTGTGCTGTGTGAAACTTCTGTCTCCCTCTTCTGGTGGTGAGAGTAATTACACATTTACTCAATCAACACTAGATTACAATGCATGCTCCATGGCAACGGTTGCTCTGGTGAACCAATCATTTCTTGTGTTGCCACAGTCAACAGATCATAGAGTATAGTGCAAAACTACAGACAGATTTACCTGAAGGGCTTCATTAGTAATATGTGGACTTGAATATAACCAGTGTATATTTATACACCTAAAAGTTTCACACAGGTTTAATTTATTGATACAAAATGAAAAAAGCTCCTGACACACAGTTTAACAGCTGTGTCCACCAGGGCACCAAACAACAGCTCTAACTCTGTTATTGCAACAGCGACATAAATCAAATGGCTTGGACCAGGAACATGACTTTCCACTCTGTATTACACAGGTCTCTCAACACAGGCTGTCTGACGGTACATGTTGCTTTTCTGCCTCCATTCACCTTTTGTTCTCTTTCATTTGGTTTAGTTCATAATATGTGTATTCAGGTTCACATAAAAATCGGAGGCTATCATAAAAAGATGACTCACAAATGCCCTTGTAATATTCAGTCAATGATCCGTCTGCATTAGTGTGGACAGGACACTAATAAGCATCCATGAGTTGAATGCTTAATAGCTTAATATTGTAGGTGGGACTCCACAGTGGACGAAAAAGAGGACGGTAGACGCATAGAGACTCAAGAAGTTCCTCACAACTCAGGAAATGTGAGGAAATAGTACATGCTTGAAGTTCTCATGGATGTTCACACACACACACACACCTGTAACCCTAATAAGGACTTATTGATTTTACTATTACAGATAAGGCAGTGAAAGTGTTTTTGATGTATTTCACAGAAAATTAAACATCAGCATTTTTAGTATGTGAGAGTTACCCAACCCATACTAAAATGAATAAGTATTAGGATGCCCCAGGGCTTTAAACACAGAGATCAAAGAACATGTAGCAGCAGATAAGACCTGTATGTCTGTAGATAGATAGATAGATAGATAGATAGATAGATAAAAATAATCTTTATTTTACTTTTACTTTTGGCTCCTGTTTCTGTGTATTTGTGTATTGTGCTGGATTGAGGGGCTGTCCTCCCTCCCTCCTCCTCTATGAGCATTGCAAGCTGGCACATTGCTTTCCTAAGATCAAAGAATTGCCACACCGCAGCCTTTGTTTCCTCCTGCTGCAAAAAGAAGTATCTCATTGTCTGTATCAGGCAGTGTCATTGAGCCCCAAACAAGTGGTAGAGGAGAGAGATCTCTTTGATACTCCTGGTACAGCAGGCCTATGACCCAGTTATGATAAGGTGACTAATAAGGTTCATTCTCAAGATGAAAAGAAGCAAATCAGCATCAGTCACTGTAACTATGACAATAAGCTTCACATATTTTGGGAGTTTTATTGTGGTAGAAATTCTGGCTGGTACCTTTGAATAATGAGGCTGATTGGTCTGGGTGACTCTTTAGAGGTCATTAGAGGTCACTGGTACTGGTTTGAATGGAACAAGCATCTGTAATGCTGTTTGGTGACAGGATACTGAAAAGATTAGATCTGATTCTGTTGAAAGTGGTCATACTCTCCATGCATGGCACTGGCAAAATTGTAAATGGAAACACAGATTTGTCTTGGAGGGGGAAGGAAACGATCTGAAGAAATCAGCTTTTTATATTCATACATTTTCTGTGACTCTTGGGGTACTTGTTTGTTTCTTTCCTGTGGTGATGTGAATTCCACTTTACAGTCTGGTTTGTTGTGCTGTGCTGTGCTGTGTGCCGGTCTGAGCTGCACTAAGTCTCTCTCTTTTTTTTTTTTTCTGTTTTAGAAGTCTTGGGGTTGAAAGGCACAGAGGCAGTGTCTGGAAATTGGAAGTCATGCTTCTAATCCCTTAGCATTCGAATACACAGGAGAGGATATAAAGTCACCCACATTAACACATATACAGCTACCTACCAAAGGCACACACAACGAGTAGTGCGCACAAAAACACAATATAAAAATCACAAAAAATACGCATCAACCCAAGACATGTACCTGCATCCACACATCTGAATGAGAACAATTTAAACAGATAATACACTCAGTATACGCACACATGCATCATTACACACAATATGATTATAGAGAAAATACTTTGGCCATTTGCATTCGGACACAGCCGACAATAAATCAAGAAACAGTCACTGAATATTAACTTGAGAGAAAAGGAGGGGGTGACAGAAGATGGGAGTTAGCTGGTGACAGAGTGGAGAAGGAAAAGAGAGGATGGATGGATGGATGGATGGATGGATGGATGGATGGCAGCAGGAGGTAAAAGCACAAGAGGAGCACGAGGAAACAGAGGAGAGTGACCACGGCGCCGGGCGCTGAATGGATGAGAAATCAAGAGTGAGAATGAAATACAGGGCAAGAAGAGAAATATTGGCTTTCAATCAGACACACACATGTCCACACACGAGCATATTCACACACACACACAAGCACACACGCGCACACAGAGGCCTTATTGTGTTTTAATGCAGTTTAATGGGGCCCTTTCTCCAGGCCAGGGAGAGTGCAACCAATTCATTGCTATGCTGTACACACCATCTTTCCAAGCTAAGGCAAGGAAGAGAGAGAGAGACAGAGATTCAGGGCATCTGTTTTTTTTTTTTTCTCCCAACCTTGACTTTTATTGTAGGTTTCTCTTTTTCTGTCTCCCCGTCTCTCATCTGACCATGCTAACTCAACCGAGGATCTTTATGCTTCTGCTTGAAGTACCATGCTGATTTTTGCATGTTTTATCCTATACACTACAAATTATGTATGCTTTACATTACTGCAGTATTCTCCAGAATACCATAGGGCCAGACTTTTACATAGGCTTTGCATTTTAATAGGTGTTACACTCTTCTTTGCAGTGCTGAATTTTTTTCATAACGCCCTCAGTAACTGGCCCTTTGTAACGACCACTGACTGCCCATCCATTCTTCTTTAGTGGCCAGCAAGACAACAATGAAAGCCAAGGTTGGCTTTGTCACACTCCACTTGCCTTTGTACCCCCTTGTCCCGGCGTAATCACCACCAGACATGTTTCATTTGCCTTGGCACCGAGCGTGTGCTGTCAGCAGAGAAAATCCAGCAGCATTCCTGGACACCTCTTCAACCATTCAAGGGTAAACACTGATGGGATCTCTATGGGCGCTCTTCTCCCCGTGCTGTTCGATTTGGATGATGGCAGCAGTGGGGAGTATGGCGTGGGTCTTCCTGGGCCTGGCCGTCCACAACACACAGTATACTTTACTCGCAGATCAGTCCACGCCAGCAGACCGAGGACAACATGATCAAGGCTCCGGTTGTGGCTCGGTGCCCTTCCTTTTCACCAAATCCAGTGCTGGCGGCAGCACAGCAAACCCTGCCATCCCAGCTCCTAGTTTACTTTGACAAGCAGCAGAAATGTTAGCTGGAAATTATCACCGTCATGTCAAACCCTGCTGTATTTCAGCAATAAAATAGGGTCGATCACACCAATAGCTGTGGTTATTACAACCAAAGCCCCTCTATCCATTTCAATTAGATGACTAATAGGTAGGTCTAAGATGACATCCTTCAGTTGTGAGCCTGTGCCTGGACCAAAATTCACATCTGTTTTCCCTGCAGCTCTTCACCGTGGACTGAAGCCAGTCCTTGTAGTAGTTTTCTTGGATGAATAATCAACCTTCACCACAGGGTGGGATTGAAGTAAACTGCAGGGGGAAGCCTCCACTCTCCTAATAATGCCAATGCATTTGATAGTGGTTTTAGCTAAACAGCACACATGCATTATAGGAACTCAAGCAGGCATCAATTCCAATGCTGCTCATGCAACATTTCCCTGAGAGGGTTTGTTAAGAGATCTAGTGACTCCACCCAAGTGCCATCTGGAGATAGCCTGTTACTATACACCATGAACACAAATATTACCAAACAAATTAATTTGACTAAATGACATACGCAGCACAACAGCATAGGCAGGATCCCATCCTCCCAACCAGCCTTCGTGTTGTTAGGTATCAGAGATTCTGTTTAATTATCCAGGTTGGACTAATCTAGGTGACAGAAATGTCGTGTACACTAAGCTTCCGGGTGGATTTTCTGTCTGAGGAGCCCACTTTGGGGATGGATTTATCCTCTCACTCCAAGAAACTATCATGTTTGCCAGGCATGATTAGCTTACTGAAAAGCCATCAGGAATTGGACTATCCATTAAAACGGTCATTTTTTATTCAGGAGGAATTAAAGTGATGTCTTGCAGCAGTTCTCCAGACAGGGAGTTACGACCCCCACATGTGTCAAAATGTTAAAAAATTATATTAGTGGAGTTACAGAGCATAAAAAATATCTATTTTTTAAGTCCTGAAAAGAAGAAAATAGTTAATTACATTGTGTATAAATTATATTTTAATGTTCTACTTTGTGCAGCAGGATTGTAATAGGATTTTACTACTCATAATCAAATGTGTTTCTTTATGTGTAATTTGTGTAACATATTTTGCCATAAATGTCACCGACAAATGTATTATGACCACCATCCATTACCAGCATGCACCTGTGCTACTGTTGCAGTTGTTACCCACTGGTGGCCAAAACACTGTACTCCAATCTTCATGAAACTGTGAACACTCTAACACACTCTCTGTACACAGATGCTGCACGTATTACAGCCTGAGGGATACACATGCACTCACATGCTCTCCCACGCCTCTTATGTCTCCCTCACTGTCTCCATCTTCCTTCGACTTACACACTCAGTGAACAAAGCAGTGTGCAGGGTGTAATTCAATTAAGCTGTACAGAGTGTGCGAGCTGGTTGGTGGTTTTTATGGCCCATCATTTGAGTCATTCCTCTCGGGTTAGAGTGAGAGGGCTTTTTCCAAAGTCTTAAAGACTCTGGCTTCCTTTAGACAAAGCCCAGACAACTTCATGCTCTCTTCTCGTTTTACCAACCTAGGTTCTCACCATGAGAAGACATATTTAATGACAATGTCAGTATATTCAGGAAGCGTAGTAAAATGATTTAACTGTAACCAAATATGCCTAAATAATAAGTTATGTCACCTGCTTCATATGGTTTCATTGGTTTAAAATAAGCTCAAGGATAAAGAGAGGGAGCTTACTAGGCTTTTGCAAGTTTATTCCACAACTGTAGGTTTTGAATCCACAGATGTATTGACTTTAGTGAAAGTTGTCACAACCCTTTAACCCCCTATGTTGAATGCTAGCCAGAGACAGGCGGCTGCTGGACATCTGCCAGGCTAGGAAACATCTCCGTGTACCTTTTCATCAACCCAGGCCTTCACACATTTGCTTTTAGAGTGTGTTAATGTGTTTATATGTTATCAAAATATTGGATGTTTTGTATTATTTATATACTGACACAGTGGGAGCTGGATATCTGTAAGAAAATAAAAAAGATGACAGGAATCAGACTGTACACTTCAAGAATGAGCATCTGCCTCCACTCTGACAAAATGTATGGGTCACATGTAAATCAGGCAGACAGT
>OOFC01042434.1:0-10372 GCA_900323345.1 Pseudochromis fuscus
ACAATGGCTGTCTGGGGTGTAACCCTTCATTACAGACATCCATAACAGTCCACAGACTATCTGCAGAGGATTCACACAGTTAGGAAACTGGAAAGAGGAAATACTCTGGGTTTTTAAAGTTATCAGCAGTTCATCAACCAATCAATAAGTAACATAGACAACACTTTTGATAACATCTTCACATTGCAGCTACCCTTTGGTATAAACTCACACTACACTGATATGCAGCAGCTTTTTATTTCTATAACCATCAGAATGAGAGGTTTACCGTATTTTCCAGACTATTGAGCACACCTGTCTATAAGCCGCTATTGAATTTTAACAGTTTCATGTGGTCCACTCTGACCGGGTCTGATGTGACGACGCTAAATGTATCAGCGGCACGGAGCTTGCTAGCTTGTAAAAAGCTAACGAGCTTCGTGCTGCCGATACATGTGTTAAAGTTCAAAGCGTCGGAAAAAAGTAGTGGCTTATAGTCCGTGAAATACGGTAGCTTTTCTAAGAGAGCAGCTGCAGGTTCAGGTGTTATATTTGTAGCAGCTGATACAGGAACAAACTTCAAGGTCTGTGAGCTCTCAGCTATTTAACTCCACAACTTTGGATGGTTTTTTGAGACAGTCTGTTAAACTTCATACAGTTCAGCTCTTTGTGGAGCAACAAAAGCCTTTATATGCATCTTTGCATACTGCACATTGCACTCTGATCCACCTCTCTGTATTATTATTACGTTTTGTTGCCGCTGTGGTTGTGTTTTTGTAGGGACCTTGCTGCAGAACATATTTTCCCAACCTCATGCCCTCCGAAAGACCAGACTTTGATGTGCACAATAAAAAAAAACTGCCTATCAGTCTTATCACCAGGTGAAAGCATCCTCATGCATGTGGTTTGTTTCATCCTTTTCATCTCAAAAACCTTTTCCTCTCCTCCACTTTTCCATCTTATGCAGCTTAAATCTGCCTAAAAAAACAATCTGGCTTTTAAAATAGCAAAGCACTTACATGTAACAAGGGTTTAAATAAATAACAAGGCAGCTAAATAGCCTCCAGTCAATATCATCCTAACTCTAACCCTGAACTTTTGCTCTCTCCCTAACCACCACCACCACCATCACTGCTGCTGCTGCATCACTCCCACTTCAACATTTAGGTTTTTTTTTTTGCCTTTATCTGACTGAGTTTTAAGTTTGTCTTTTTTATGTTGTTTTGGGCTGTTGCCACTTTGTTGAGGTGCCTGAATCACTGTCTTGTGGGATGTGTGAAAATTTCAGAACACTCAGAGTAAAGCATTTTAAAGTAAGTGTCATACATTTTTTTATATTTTGCCTGTGAAAGACTTTCCACTTGATGCTGCTCTCATACAGTAAACCCCAGCGAGATGAGACTCGCTCTGTGCAAGTCAAAAAAAAAAATATCTTGACTTCTTCTTCTTCTTCTGTGATCTTTCCTTTCATGCGGTAAAATCTTCTGCTGTCGCTGATCTGTTTACCGGCCGGCTGGCGTGTCGTCTGGCTCCACTGCGACGACAGCGACTAATGTCCTCGTTTCACGTAACACGACACTCGCTATGCTGCGCTCTCCGTCGTGATGGGCAGCATGTGCACGCCCACAAGATGTGCATCTCGCAGGCACACAAAATGCAAACACAAGACCAACAGAGGAACCTGTCCCCGTCGCTGGACTAATGATTCCAAAATAAACCTGAACGAGAAGGACATGATGTAAAAAGCTACTTGGCCATCTGTGGACTTGATCTTCAGATGGAGGAATGTCAGTGAAAGCAGAGGAAAACATGCACTCCACAGGGGAACAGTTGGTGAAGTGAGGCCAACTAAGCTTGTTTATCTTCAAGGAGACTGAGAAAATGTCTCCGTCTCATCAGCTACAGTGAACGGGGAGGGTCGAAGTAATATTTTTTTATATTACACAACATACTGCGGCAGCATGTCAGCTGTAGAATAACTTACAGAGACGATATGAGGCGTGACGCATCGCTTTGATCCCAGTTGTGGTTCTGACCTCTCGGTTGAAGTCGCGGGCCAGATGAGACCATCCATCAGAGGTGTTTGATCATCGTCCTGATGGGTCACTCCCTCCTCTTCATGCTGTGTGGAGCTGTGCTGGGCCTCGACACCATCTGCCCGCTTCAGGCCTGGTTTACTCCTTTATACCTGCACTGACCACACACTGCTTAACAGAAAGCAGGTGCATACATTAATGGATAAACAGGAAGTTATCTGTTTGTAATTTGTACTGAACCAGTGAATGGTGGGTTGTTCTGACCCAGAACTGGGTAAATACTGGACTAACTATGTGCCTGGTTCATTTTAACTGAGCAAGATGGGTTGTTTTTACCAAAGATTTGAATTATTTTGTTGTTTTAACCAGTGGTGGACAAAGTACTCAACTTCAGCACTTGAGTCGAAGTACTGATGATCAAACCTTACTCAACTACAAATAAAAGTTATTTGGTCAAGTACTTACTTTTAAAAATACTTAAGTATTCAAAAGTACAAAGTAAAAGTACATTTTCTAATATCAGTACATTGCTGTATTGTTCTCAGTGCCCGAGTCAATCCCAGACTAACATCTGCTTCCTGTTAATGTGGTATTTTAAGCTGAAAGGGCTTCGATGAAAAGAAAACACCTTCCTGCAGAGTGTGCATAATACTTTGTTGGTTGACTGTTCGGTCTTGTTTTGTTTTCAAATTTCCCATCGAGAGGCTAACATGCTGTTTAGCGTTTTTTAAAAAAACGACAAAACCGAGCTGTTTCCTGTCTTCCCTCTTTATTGTTCGGTTCTGCTGCCGGTCACTTCCTGCTGATTTGCGCATGAGTGACGGTAACTCCACCTGGACAAACTGCCTGAAACGCATAGACTGTATATAAAGTAAGTAACAACACACTTCCTGGGAATGTAGTGGAGTCCAAAGTACAATATTTGCCTTTGAAATGTAGGGGAGTGAAAGTAAAAGTTTCCAAAAAAACCCCCAAATACTCACGTAAAGTACAGATACTCAAAAAATGTACTTAAGTACAGTACTCAAGTAAATGTACTCCATTACTGTCCACCACTGGTTTTAACACATTTTACAGAGTTAAATTAATCAGGCATGTAGTTAGTCCAATATTTATGCAGTTCTGGGTTAAAACAACTCAGTGTATAATCTATATAGATATAAAAAAAAAAAAAGGAAAAGAAATCAGCTGCAACCCATGTGCTCTGCACCAAAGACTTTATTCTTTCACTGTAATGCTACACAGACATGTTGAGAGTAACTGAGTCTTACCAGGAGACAAAGTAAAGTACAGACTGGCAAATAATTCATTGCACTTGTACTTTATTGTATGTATGGATGCTCCAAACGTAATTTTGTTGTTCTTTGTGACAATGACAATAAAGATTTGATTCTGATTTTAGTTGTTTTCATAACAGATTAACTAATACATTTTCCATTTAAAAATGTTTTGTTTTGTCTGAAAACAATTAAAATGCGTCTCATTCTTGCCCAGCCAGATTTGGTCTGACAAAGAGCCTAAAACCCAAAGATTCAGTGTAAGATTATAGATAATGTATGAATAAAATCACATGTAGCACCAGATCGTTGTGAGAATTATCTTACTAAAATTACATTGATTGAGATTAGTGTTTCTGGATGTTAAGTCTGATATCCTCATCACTTTCCTTTGTTTCAGTCCCTGACTCCTGAGGGAAATACAGGGATCTGTTATATTCGCTACCTGATTGTGAACATTTTCCTCCTGCTGTCACCTGATGGAGAGCTACTGTAGGGTGGTTTATCAAAGCCTTTTTTTTTTGATAGAGCTGCATGGTGCTGCCTGTAACAAGATCAATGAAAACGACAAGGCTGCAGCAGGAACGGTAAAGTTGAGGTTCGTGAAATCAAATCAATGAGCTGAGAAAAGCTTGAATACTCCCACAGAGCTGAAGGACACCACACAGGAGAGTAGTACAGGTGACCTCTGATCCATTGCTAATCTAAAAAAACGCAAAGTACTGCAGCTTTAAACATATATTGAATATGGGCGCTGATGTAGTCACATCACTGCCTGTTCTTTGTGAGGTGGAAAAAGTTGTGCGCCTCCAGGTGTAAGATACATAGATTTCCTGCAGAGCTGTGCAGAATAATTCTCTCTGTGATGGATTCTTTTCAATGATGTTGTTCCATATGGCAAGAAATCTGTTCCCTGCTTCTGCTATATGATGGATGCACAGGGTGTGTAACACAAAGCAACATGATTTTTAAAATTTTGTCTTCCACCTAATAAGATTTCAAAGTGCATGAAGTTCAGTGTGAGTCCCCCTTCGTTCCCCAACACCTGAATTTTTAAAGGTACCTGAGTGTTCTTTACACTTTGTCCCATTGGGTACTTTGTCCTCTTCCTCCCAGCTCCTCCTCTGCAGTCTGTGACCTAGGAAGAAAAAACCCCTCATCCATCCTGAGAGTTTGATCCTGTCCCGCTGTGCCCGGCCTGTCATTATGTGCCTGGGGGGGATGACTGTCCCGGACTCTGGGACCATGGGACCGCTCTCAACCCAGAGCCATCTGGCTACGCTACATTTCCTAAAAGCATACAGTTTGACTTGCACTTTGGCTTTCCCTCAGGTGCCTTTCATGCTGTACTCCTCTCCTGTGTTTTCTATGCTAACCCCACCATCGTCTCTATAACTGTCATTTCCTGTAAGAATGCACAGTGCATTGTTTTGTTGACTATAGGACGTCACAGATTGGAAGACCCTCTGGTTATCTAAGATATTTTCTTCCTTTCTTTCTCTCATCAAAGCCTCTCCTCTCCTCCGAGTGCCTTATCATCCACTTTTTGAGCAAAGAGGTGTCAAAGGTCAAATTCTGAAGTGGTTTGTACCAGATATGAGCAGTAAAATGCTTTTATTTGTACTGATGACAGGATAAAAGACCAATCTTTCTCACATTCTGCAGCTGAAGAGCTTTCAGTCCTGCTATGCTGCTTACCTGGGCCCATTAATATAAGACCATCTGCCAGCTTTAGGTATGAATCCTCAGAAATAAAATGAGTTTGATCTCTTTCTATCTCTCTCACTCCCCAGGTAATTCTACGTTTAATCAGCAATTATTCTGCCCTCATTAAAGGAGAAACATAAAGACCATATGTCTACTTTGATAACAGAGGTACAGGAAACACAGGTAGCAGAATTCACTCTAATAAACCTGGACGTCATGCAGGAAGAAAGGGATGATGGCCATTTTCCAACTTGTCTTAACTGGGAAACAGCTGAACTGGTTTGAGATTGATTTCTTTTTAAACACACACATCTGGATGCTGTTCATCATCGTGTAGAAGTGTTGGTTTGATGTTGCAGGTTACAATAAGGGAAGCAGTGAAATGCTGTGACACACAATTCAACCTGTGAGCTCTGTTTAGTGTTTCAGTTACATTATAGATCACAATAAAGTTTTACCAAGTATCAGAGTAAATATTTATACCCGTACATTGTGCACAGTCTTGGACAGACTCCTGCAGGGTGGTACTGTAAACATGCAGCATCAGCACCGTTTATTTTGTAGAACTGTCATGGTTTCTTCTAGTTTTGGTTTTTGTGATTGTTACCTTGTTTAAATTTTGGTTCTAGTTTGTCCTGTCCTTGTGGTGTTCTTGTTACTTCCTGTTTTATTTTGTAGGTCACTCGCTTTGATTTGTACTTTGTTTTCATTGTTACTTTGTTACTTTTGTGTTTTCCTGTGTATATGTGCGGCAGCCTTAGTTGTTTTATTATTAAATCTTTATTTTTGAGCACAACATTGTCTCCACTTTGGGTCCTTCCTCACAACAAGATCTTAACATATTAAATATATTCCACTAAGCTTTTCTTTTTGGGTTCATTTGGGGTTTGACATACAACACAAGAGCTCTACACCATGTCCAAACACTACAATCTGAACAGGGGAAGCTTTGATCTAAATGTTAAAAATGGAGGAGCCACCTTCAGCTATTACTGTACATTTACAGCATTAAATCTGCACAAGCACAAACGAGTGATTGGCTCTCAGGTAACAGACGAGCTGCTTGTTGTTGAGGCTGCTCAGGGCTAAAAACACAAGTCGCCCAACTCCTCCGCATTAAACAAATTATTTATCATTTGTTGTTTACACACAAATAAATCCAGTAAGACACTGCTCCTTGTATTAACGCTCGAAATACAGAAATATCCATCAAGCTTAAGCAGTTTTTAATATGTTTTCAATAACACTATAACGGTGCCATTAACTGAAACGACTGGACTTGGGAATTGAAGTTGCTGGATGGGGATGAAAAGTGCACACTCGTGTCTTTCACAGCGTGACGACACCGCTATCATTAATAAATGGAGCAGCACCACATTACAGACACGGTGAGCAGGTGGACTATTTTAGCCCACCTCATCTATCATTAAAACAAGCCACTGTATAGACAGACATGTTGGACGCTCAGCTGATGGATGGGTGGACACAAAGACAGGAAGACAATGGCCGGCAGCCAGACGGGTCCCATTATGAGCAAGATTGACTGTGAAACTGAACAGGCAAGTGTTAGCAATCAGAGAGGCTGTATGATACCGGTGCAGGTACAAAGTGTTACGGTCGGAGAGAAGCTCCTGCCTGACTCCTGGTCAACTTATTATTAATGGATGGACAAGCCGGGTCAGGAGATGAGTTTAGTAAAGGCGCCAACAGGTGCCAGCACACAGCCTGTCCTTGTCTCACTCATCTATAAACCATAGAAAGCTTCCCATTATCTACTGAATCCAGTTTAATATTTTACAATCCATACTGCAGTGCTGCTCCGCCGCATTGCTGACTGTCAGCGGTCTCTCCGAGTGATGCTGCGCGCATCTGTGTGTGTGACGTCGCATTAGCTGAAGGGGATTAAAGCCTCAGCGGCATACAAGTCTTAATTAACCCCCACTTATCAGTTCTCCCCTCTCGTGTGTCCGACAATAAACCGTCCAAACACTGTCTGGATCTGCTCCATGATTTATTTGCTGCTCAGAGGATTTCAAGGTTTTTTGTTTTTTTTTGCCATGACACAGCACTCTGCATCACAGTGTCTGCATGATAGCTGCAGTGGGAATTGCTTTATAGAAAGAGTTTATACACAAGAATATAAAAAGTATATTTTTATCCGTATCGGGTCTCATTGAGATGGGTTCACATGAGGTTTCGGGTCAGATTTAGAGCAGAAATCCTGCAGCACAACTGAGAGCTGTTTTGTTTGGTCAAACTTTTTCCTCTTCACAAGACTTTCATTCATCGCACAACCGGAGTAACAACACAGTGCCACAAGCTGCGATATAAATAGTTTATATTTGAGAAAATAAAATGATAAATATTTCACATACATCAGACAGTAAAAACTATTTGCACAGTAACTTTTTCTTTTGCATAACTGATCGTCATCATAGACTGTGTATAGATATGGACAAAGCTACTGAGGCTCAAATAAGTGCAATACCCCCGACAGCCACTAGATGCTGGCTCCAATTGATTGAAATTCAAAAACTGTAATTTCCAATCACACAGGCAAAACATCTTCCCTGATGTCATTAGTTGAAGTATTTTCTTCTTATCACTGACCTGTGGCCAAATCTGGAAAAAAATTACCGTATTTTCCGGACTATTGAGCGCACCTGTCTATAAGTCGCTATTGAATTTATTCCAACAGTTTCATGTGGTCCACTCTGACCGGGTCTGATGTGACGAGGCTAAATGTATCGGCAGCACGGAGCTTGCTAGCTTGTAAAAAGCCAACGAGCTTCGTGCCGCAGATACTGAGCCACACCGGTGTTTAAGCTGCAGGGTTCAAAGCGTCGGAAAAATGTAGTGGCTTATAGTCCGGAAAATACGGTAATAACTGAGTACCGTATTTTCCGAACTATTGAGCGCACCTGTCTATAAGCCGCTATTGAATTTATTCAAACAGTTTCATGTGATCCACTCTGACCGGGTCTGATGTGACGAGGCTAAATGTATCGGCAGCACGGCGCTTGCTAGCTTGTAAAAAGCTAACGAGCTTTGTGTCACTAATACATGAGAAACACCGGTGTTTAAGTTCAAAGCCTCGGAAAAAAGTAGTGGCTTATAGTCTGGAAAGTACGGTAGATATTTGGCTTCAAAAGAGGAGTATCTAGCTTTGAGGTTAGCTTGACTGACCTCCACACCTTAACTGGAGTATCATGCACATTGAGCACTATCCTCGAGTTCAAGGGTCAGACCCGCCTCCTCTCTCTTCACTTTACATCCAAATATGGTCACTTCTGGCTCCAAAAATGTGGTGATGTCATACTTGCTTCGTCCATCCTATAAACAGTCTATGATCATCGCACATCTTATGGAGTTACATGACATTTCAATAACCAGTTTGCCATTGTTTTGGTACACTTTAAAACACTTCAAAGGCAACAGCTTCTCTTGATTGTATTTTTGGTTGAACACATTATCTGAAAAGAGAAACAATGAAACAGTAACTGATATTCACACTTTTTTTTTGGCTTCTGTTATTGCTGCAGCTGCAATTTACAAAAAAAGACAAAAATGAAATATTCAGCATATTTCGGAGCCAGCAGAAGCAGAAGGACGGTCCAAATCACCTATTTCACATCAGTGTTGTAGTTGCACATTTACCTTAATGTGAGCTCGAGGGATTATAGCAACCAGGCTGCGTGTGTGTTAATCTGTCCTACTGCCCTTGAGGAGGGAAAGGCTACAGGGCGCCCAAATGTTAAACTGCAGCCAGCGCTCCTGTGAGACTCTGCTGAGGGAAAACAATATAAAGATACACATCTGGTGACAACAGCATACAGAATACAGAAATAATGCAGCCGCGGTACAACTGTGGTACGCAAGACAGAGGAGATAAGACACGTAGAGTTTATAATATGGCGAACAGATGTGTGATAAATGGATTTAAAGAGTGCATCTATACACCAGCATAATGTGAAATACACCCTGGAAGGACACAGACAACAACTGACAACTCGCATTAGAAACCGTGACACTTGTGATTATAATTTCAACCAATCCCACAAATTATTTGTCATGTATTATAGCACCTGTCCTGAAATGCCCTTATCTATAAAAAAATGTAATCTACTGGCTCAGGGATACTGACAGCTGCATGCAGGGGCTGTCTCCATCATGCAAACCATAACCACCGCGGTGTGTAATTTAAATATGACATTCACTATGGGGAAGTGGACAGGGAAAGATTACTAGATGACAAAAAAATGGGCGAGATAAAAAAAAAATAAATAAAAGTGACTGAAAGACTTAATAGGCTTGTAGGTTTATTGCTTAATTAAATCATGCAGGGAGAAAGTAAAAAGAAACCTGCACTGACTACTGATCAGCTGCTGATTTGTTTTAGCCCACAGTGGTTTTGTAAGAGGAAACTATCAAGAAACCTAAAGGCTTTATTGTTAAATTATAATTTCAATTATGATCAGAGGCCCTGAATAAAACATGTGTGGACATTTTTCCAGTTTTTTGGAGGGTGGAGTTTCTGTAATGGATGTAGCGAGACAGTGTCCATCTGCACAGAGTCGAAGGGAACTAGTGGCACAGATGAAGAAGTGGAAGGTAGGTTAATAAGATAATCTGATCAAATGACCTTGCTGGAGTCATTATCGCAGTTTATAACCTCATTTTATTCACAACTCGGCTGCTGCTGCCTGTAAATGACAGCTCACGTAAAACATTAACACACGTTAGACACGTCCTCTGGTTCATGTAGCAGCTCTGTGTGAATATAGACACTTTCCAGTTTAGTTAGTACTATTGAACGTACTTCTACTGTGATCTAAAGCAGAAAGAATTAAATACCGTATTTTCTGGAGTATAAGCCGCTACTTTTTTCCGACGCTTTGAACTTAAACACCGGTGTTTCTCATGTGTCGGCGGCATGAAGCTCGTTGGCTTTTTACAAGCTAGCAAGCTCTGTGCTGCTGATACATTTAGCGTCGTCACATCAGACCCGGTCAGAGTGGACCACATGAAACTGTTTGAATAAATTCAATAGCGGCTTATAAACAGGTGCGCTCAATAGTCCGGAAAATACAGTATTTATATAAATTCCGTTGTATTAATCATGTTTTATTTTGAAAAAACGGATTCTCTCCGACTTAACTGTTGTCTGTCTCTTGACACGTCAAGACGCTTGTCTCGGTCACGTGATCAGATACGTTAGCCAAACAAATAAGTCTGCAAAATAGCGACAATGAGTAAAAGAAACCAAACGTTTTTTAAGAGCTTCTTCGCAAGGGGGAAACTTTTTTTTTTTTTTTTTAAATTCTGGTTGTGTTATTTTATTTTTGCTGTATTTATCTGCCACACCGTGAAAAT
>OOFC01042435.1:0-10024 GCA_900323345.1 Pseudochromis fuscus
TTCCCACTCCTCCTTCTCGACACAAAAAAACACACGCTCGCAAACAAACAGCGGAGATCCTTCTCTCATTTGCACTTTGTTTCCCTCCGATGTGTCATTTGTGCTGAGGGTGCTGTAAAAGTAGGCTAAGTAGTGTGGCTAAGGTATGAGGGAGCATTATCTCCCCATTCTCTCCTCCATCAGGCTCAACCAGCCCAGTGGGGGACACTCTTTTACTTTATAGAATATTACTTTCTCTCCTTCTCGCCGTTACCATGGCAGCCGCTATAAAAAGATTTTCTGCTCATCGCCATTATTTGATCCCCCCCCCCCTGCATAAGCTAAGGAAGATCCCTTATTGATTTTCATTTCTCATATGTTTGGAGTGCAGAGAAAGAAATTAACATGAACTACTTAAGGTAACACAACAGCTTCATGGAGTCGCACAGAAACACACACACGACACAACAACAGTTCTGATTGATGCACTTGACTTTATCACTTACAGATTGTCTCCCATCACGGTTAATGACACTGATGACATGTTCTTGTACAGGGGTTAGCTGCTTCCCCTCTATTGTTTTCACAGCTGGTGCTACGGAGAAGCATTGTTCACCTTTGTTTGTTATATTGCAGGGTTGTCAAGGAGCACCTTGGCGAACAAGAAGTGGCAATTTCCTTGACGATTGATGCTTTAGAGGAGGAAGACCTGGGAAATTATTCCTGTTACGTGGAAAATGGTAACGGCCGTCGCCAGGCTACCATCCAGCTTTTCAGGCGGGGTAAGTGCACTTTGACATTTCCCACTACAACCCTTGACATCCTTTTTTTTTCTTGTCTTTTATTTCCCATAAGTGGCTTTATTGTTGTTAAACTCATCTCACCCCTCGCTGTCTGTCTGCACCATGCATTGTGATGTATTCTGTATCAGCTTGTTCCAACTTTCTTAAAGCGATGTGATAAATAAAATAATCAGATCCCCCGCTGCACCGTTTTATCAAGTGGAAATATTCGAGCTGTCTTGTGCAATATTTTGTACAGCCCTGGAGCTTATTTCCCTAAGCTTTAGAGCTCCATTTGGTTGTGTCATTTCTTCTGCATGTGCTCCAGCAGCAGCGCAGCTATTCTGGCTGTCTAGCATGACTTGTCTGAAGCTCTTTTCATGCACTGGTTGTCACCCTAGAAGAGAGGTAATTTGATGGCTGTTTAAACACCAAATTGGTCCTCAGCTTTTCCAAACAGGCCAATAAGACCAGCGTACAATTACATTTTAAGTCTTTATATGTGTGTTTTCCCACTTTGGTCTCCGTGTCTGTGATCGTCCTTTGTAGACGGCCCAATTCTTTTCGAGTTGTCTTTGTAGACCGGAGACAGCTTCATTTAACTCTCCTCGCCAAGCTCCAAGGAGAAGGAGGCGAGAAAAGACTTGAAGTCAAACACCCTCCCTCTCTGTCTTTATCATCCACATTAGTCTGATGTTTATTTCATGTTCCCTGCAGCAGGTCTAATGTCTCCGCAGGCTGGCTTTCCCTCCATCTCAAAAGTAGGAGAGAGATGGAAAGAGAGGAGGCAGAGAGGAAGTGGTGGTCAGTGAAACATAAACAACTTAGAGAGTGAGGATGATTGCTCATAATGAGTCAGAAGCATTAAAGTTGTGGGGAAGGCCAATAAAGAGCCCATTAGAGGGCCAAAAACAACAGTGCTGCTTCTCAGAGACACAGTATTTGTTGTTGTTGTTTATGAAAAACATCAAGGATAATGCAGCAACTGAAACAGAAAGTCTGACTTCACAAGTTAAAGAAGTGGTTTGAGATTTCTGCAAGCGTTTCCAGAAAGTTGTGCGAGAAGACCTTTGAATCTTTTCATTAAAACGGCTCAAAAATCGGAGTTAACTTTTAATATAAAGATTTAATGACTTCCCACTGACGCCATTATGACTTGTGAAGATATTTACCTTTGTGTGAGAGCGCATTGCAGTTGCCATGGCAGCAGCGCAGTGTTGCAGGCTACAGTGTGACAGAGATATAAGGTGAACCTGTTCTAGCTGAGCCAACCAGGTAAAAACTGCTTTAATACACACCATAACTCATCCTTCCCCGAGCTATGTCTCTGGGGAGATGGGGAGGAGATAATAGAGAAGAGAAATGAATGGAGAGACGAAGGGAAAGGAGGAGAGAGCGGAGTGATGGAGAAGGGACGGCGACAGTGAGACAAGTAAACTACAGCCTCTTGTTTTGAAAATGCCTCCATCCATGTCCACGATTGTCACAGTCCCACTATGGATGACAGCCAAAGTGCAGAGCTGTGTCATTGCTGTGCTGCTCCAAAGAAATGAACCCAATTTCTCATTATCTCCCTTTTTTCTCACCCCCCTTTATTTATTTTTTTTGTCTCTCTGCAACGTGCCCTCTCATTTTTCTCAAACCCATTATAAACCTCATGTCTCTGAAGATTGATTCCACTCTGACCTGAGCTGCGAAAACACTGATGAGCGTCCAGATTGCCAGGAAATGTAAATGTGTCCTATGAGTGCCTGATTGTGTGTGTTACAGAGGGAAAAAAAAAAAAGACAACCTTTGAATCCACCCTGGTGCAGAATCAATAACCAGCTTAGTGTATTCATAACTGACACAACTGCAAATGGAGTTGGAACCATGATTGTCTCAGCACTTTTGAATATTTTCTGGTGTGTGTGTGTGTGTTGTCCTCAGCAGAGCTCATGTACACCGTGGAGCTGGCAGGAGGGCTGGGAGCGATCCTGCTGCTACTCATCTTTCTCATCTCCCTCTACAAATGCTACAAGATTGAGCTGATGCTTTTCTATAGGAGGCACTTTGGCAGCGAGGACGTGGATGGAGGTAAAAGAAACGCTCCGAAATCCTCTCTTTGTCTCTGCCTGTCGTCTTTTAACCTCCAAGTTGTTTTTACTTTTTTTTCACCAGGTGTTTTTTGTATCCAAAAGTCAATGTCAAGCAGGTAGAGGTGACTGTATATGTGCATTAGTGGGTTTGTTTACATAGGCTACGTTCAGACTGCAGGCTAAAGTGACCCAAATCCGATTTTTTTGCACCTATGCGACTTGTATCTGATCTTTTCATGACAGTTTGAACAACACAGATCCACTTGGAGCCACTTGGGCTACATTCAGACTGCAGGGCTTAATGCTCAATTCAGATTTTTTTGTGAAATCCGATTTTTTTGCGAGTTCGTTCCCATTTCCAATTAAGTACGACTTGTATGTGATCTCCCGTGTGAACTTAAATATCAACCAAGTGTCCCGGATGTGCAAGAGAGGACATATTGACGTCATGCAGGAAGCGTGCTTCAGTGTTTGTGGAAGTAAATATCTGTACAATACAATCTGATTTTAAGAAGAAAGTTGAAAAGGAAGAGAGTCAAGTTTTTGGCCATGGCGTTTTGTGAGGCAGTGTCAACATCCATGCAGAGAAACGCAGCCAGGAGTGGTGGGATAGTGATGTGAGAGGCTTTAATGATACGCAGATTAAAGACGTTTGTCGTGTATTGTGACGTGTACGTCGGATAAATGCGACCTGGCTGTTCAGACAGAAGTCGTATGGCAAAAGATCCGATACGTATCTGATTTAGGACCACATATCCTAGTGGTCTGGGTCACATTTGAAAAATTCAGATCTGTGTTGTTCAAACTGTCATGAAAAGATCAGATACAGGTCACATAGGGGCAAAAGAACTGGATTTGGGTCACTTTAGCCTGCAGTGTGAACGTAGCCTCAGATATGTGGTCCTAAATCAGATACGTATCGGATCTTTTGCCATGTGACTTCTGTCTGAACAGCCAGGTCGCATTTATCCGACGTACACGTCACAATACACGACAAACGTCTTTAATCTGCGTATCATTAAAGCCTCTCGCATCAAGTCGATCTTTATTTATAAAGAACATTTAAAACAACAGACGTTGACCAAAGTGCTGCACAAACAGATAATAAAATTTACACAAGTAAAATAAAAATGCAGTAATAATAACAATAATTAAAATACCTAAAAAACAAGTAACCTAAAAGACAACTTCTCAGTCTGGTTTAAAAGCCGAAGAATAAAAACAGGTTTCATCCCACTATCCCACCACTCCTGGCTGAGACCCTGCACTCATGTGTTTCTCTGGATGGATGTTGCTGCTACTGCCCTACAAAACATCATGGCCAAAAACTTGTCTCTCTTCCTTTTCAACCTTTTTCTTAAAATCAGGTTGTATATACACTGCACCGTTATCGTCCATGTTTACTTCCGCAAACACTGTAGCACACTCGCTGAATGACGACGTTATGTCCTCTCCTGAACATCCGGGACACTTTTGGGTCATATTTAAGTTCACACATGAGATCACATACAAGTCACATTTAATTGTAAACGTGAACGAACTCGCAAAAAAATCGGATTTCACAAAAAATCCAAATTGAGCATTAAGCCCTGCAGTCTGAACGTCGCCATATGTGTTTGTTTACCAGTGTGAATGAGGTTTTATGTGTGTGTGTGAAAAGCCTCCATCTAAAACAGACTCCCCAGTAGATACAGATGTCTTCTCCAGTTCTATCTCAATGACAGCATCCCATTTCCTCTCTCCCCCACTTCCTGTGCTGTTGGTGTGGAGGTGCATGTGTATGTACATTGCCGCCATGCCTGCATAGGGGAGAGAGGAGACAGATTTTCAATTTGTTGCCCATTTAAAAAGAGATCAGTCTCAATATGTCATGGAATGATGCCCAGCCTCTGCTGTCGAAGGCCAGATAGCGGCTCAGGCTCGAAGCGCCTTCCCCAAGCAGCAAATAGGAGCGTAACCAGCCTGCAATGGGAGGGCAACTTTTTTTTTTTTGTTTTCTCTACAAAACATAGTTAACTTTTGGCTTTGTCTGTCTATGTCCCAGTATCTTTCCCTTTGTGCTTTGTGTTTCCTCCCTCTCTGCTTTTTCTTTTCAAAAATTCTGGAAAGATTGAACTCGCTGGATTGTTTCTACAGCAGCAATGAATTATCTATTACACACGGTTTTGTTGACTGAAACTTCCACATGATTAAGTCATACCATCGGGGACCACTGATACACGCTGTTTTTGATTTCCCAGCTTTGCTAGGTGGTTAATTTGCAAGGTTGCTTGCTAATTTGAAAGCGTCGTTTGATGTTTGGATCCTATCGAGCGCAGCCCTGGCCTTTCCAGTGAGTTTCAAAGTTGCGCATGCTCCTCAAAGAGTTTTTGAAAAAGCCCCTCTTCCCTTTTTGGCTGGCCCACATTCTAGTTTTCTACAGAGCATAATGACTAGGACTTACTGAACATGTCACCAGAACTATTTTTTTTCCTTATTATCTATTTTCTGCCTTTTCAGTTCTTCCCACTGTCTTCTGGGAAATCATTTTGAGGTGGAGAAGAGGGTATTGCTTAAGTCTTGATTTGGGTATTTTTGTATCTGCTCTAATTTATTTCTCATGTATATATATTAGGGGTGGGACTTCAAAGCATTAATGGCGATTAATTAATTACAAAAAAATTAACGCATTTGATCGTAGTTTTCATGGTGAAGTGCTCAGTTTCCTCGTACACGATTACACTGATGCACACGCCAGAGCTCGGCTAATAGCCACCAACATTAAGAAATCAAATGAAAGCACAGTTTCATCCTGTCGCATCACCATTTATATATCTGGTTGTTTTACCAGAAGAAGGAAGAAATCAAAATTGCACTTTATGCTTAATTGTTTTTGTGTTTTTTTACCATTTAAAGTCAATACAGTTCTGAATAAAGAATTTAAAGTACTTAAACCAGCGCTTTAACTTTACGTCTGTTCAATTTTGGCCAGGGATATTTGTTTTTCATTATTTTTCTCTATTATTTAATCCAGTCGTCCACTAAAATCCATTTAAATTAAAAAAAAATTGCATTATGGGCAAATATTATTATGTGTTTAAAATGTGATTAATCGCGATTAATTAATTACAAAGCCTCTAATTAATTAGATTACTTTTTTTAATCGAATCCCACCCCTAATATATATGTATGCACTACATGGCCAAACAGATGAGACTACTGGTATTTGTGTGTATTTATATGTGTGAGAGTGCTACTTTATATTGTATTTATTGGAAGTAACATTTAGGAAATAGTTTGGAGAAATATTACTGCTTCTTCACAAACAGCAAAAAATACATTGTGAGTTTGGTGTGGAAGAAGATTACCAGACTCCACACACACTGCAAGCCAGGCTTTATCACTTAAACATCAGGGGACCACCTTCATTTAATGCTTTTGTAGCTAAATGGTTGTATATCGCTGCAACCAGGTTCTTAAATTCTATGGAGTCGCTCCCAGAGGAGGGGAAAGTGTTGTAGCAGCTTTTTGCAGAAAACATGGCGAATACAGGAGAGAAAAGGTAAACTGATGCAATGAAGATGAAGTAAAGTCGTGTATTTTGTCTCCTATGAATGCAGGTTTTACTGTAAAGTCAGATTATAGACTACATTACCTGTATTTACAGCATGCTGTGGACAGAATTCAAAGATGGATGTTAAAATGAGAGACACGTGAAATGTTTTGATGCTCTGGTGTGAGAGGATTCAAACAGGAAAATGAGAAATGAACATGAGGAGGGTGTCAGTTCATGTTAGGAGAAGAATTTAAAGATTATTTCAGGCATTTTTGGGCCTTTGTTAGATAGCTGACAGTAGAGAGGTCTGGAAACATGGGGTGAGAGGAAAAGATAGGACATACAACACTGGCTGGAGTCTACCACAACCATTCGGATGCTAATTTAAACTAAAGCAAGTGGAAAACCATAGACTGTATATATAATGGATGGAGCCAATGGTTTGTAGACTTTTGAAGCCAGGAGTTTGACATTTCACTGTCGTCATATTGGTTGTTTGAAGCCAGAAGCAGTGGTGGACAAAGTACTCAACTCCAGCACTTGAGTCAAAGTACTGATACTAGTCAAATCTTACTCAACTACAAGTAAAAGTTACTTGGTCAAAATTTTACTCCAGTTAAAGTACTAAATTATTCACTTTTAAAAATACTTAAGTATTCAAAAGTACAAAGTAAAATACATTTTCTGTATTGTTTTCTCAGTGCCCGACTCAATCCCCGACTAACATATACTTCCTGTTAATGTGGTATTTTAAGCTGGGAGTGCTTCGGTGAAAAACAAACTCCTTCCTGCTGAGTGTGCATAATACTTTGTCGACTGTTCTGTGTTGCTTTTTTGTTCTTGAGAGCCAACGTGCTGTTTAGGATTTTTTTTTTTTAAAAAATGCTAAAGCTGTGCTGTTTTGCGTCTTCCCTTTTTATTGGTTGGTTTTGCTGTCACTACTGGATCGACTGTCCATTTGCGTGTGTACGATGGCAACTCTACTTGGACAAACTGTCTGAAATGCGTTGCCAGCATAGACTGTATATAAAGTAACGATAAGCTTCCTAGAAATGTAGTGGAGTGAAAGTCATACGTTTCCAAAAAAACAAATGCTTAAGTAAAGTACAGATGCTCAAAAAATTTACTCAAGTACAGTACTCAAGTAAATGTACTACATTACTGTCCACCACTGGCCAGAAGTGAGCATATTTGGATATGAAGGGAGGAGTGAGGAGGCGGGTCTGACCCTTGAACCCAACAACGCTGCCCAATGTGTGTCCAGGGCTGCTCTCATTGGACCCCAGACATGTCAGACATGTTTTATGTAATAATAGAAAGAAGTGACCTTAGCTATTGGCACCAAAATTACTTGTGTATTGACTGAGTATGATTGAGGATTGAATGATTGAAAATGAGGATTTTTGAATTTAAGTTAATTGAAGTTTTTTGGAGCCAGCCTCTAGTGGCACCTGGATCTCTCATTTTTGAGATCCAGGTGCTTTTCCCAGTTCTCTATACAATCCAGTTGATGTTGATGTAATGTTCAGCTGTCCACATACTTTTGTCCTCATAGTGAAAATGTATGTTGCAAGTTTAGGACTGGGCTACAAGGACTAAAGCTGTGAGTTGTCTGTCACTGCATTTAGTCCACATTTTTTTCAGCTAAACTCTGCTGTTTTTATATTTGTCTCTCCTCCAGAAAACAAAGACTATGATGCATATCTGTCCTACACCAAAGTGGATCCTGACCAGTGGAGCCAGGAGACCAGGGAGGAGGAGCGCTTTGCCCTGGAGATCCTCCCTGATGTCCTGGAGAAGCATTACGGCTACAAACTCTTCATTCCAGATCGAGACCTCATTCCAACAGGAAGTAAGAACTATGACTGTGTGTGTGTGTGTACATATGCTAATGTATGTGCCATGCTATAACAGCGTGCGTGAATTGTTGCTGCAGTGTTTGCACACACTCGGTTTAAAGCGTCTGTTGTGTGTTGTTTGTCTTCAGTGTTGTTTTCCACTGTCTGTCTGGTGTTTCTACATTTTGTGCTGTTGAGGCAGATTCAAGCAGAGGATATCCACACTCACAAGTGATGAATAGATAAAAAAAAAATTAAATTTACCAAAAATATGAGAGGAGAAGGCGTTATTCAGTCCACTACTGTCAGCAACAACCTTTTCTTTTCTTCTGGTGTGCTCTCAAACCTCTCTGGATAAAAGCAAAAGATCATAACATTTCTCACTATTTTTTTTTTTTTTTTTTTTTTGCCATACTGTGTACTACAGATGTGGGAATACAGTATACAGTGTGTACCAGGAGCTGATATATTGAACAAATTTATCATCCTCCCTGGTTTTCATCCGTGCATTAATAAGTCCATGAAAATTCTGTCTGAACGTATTCTCATGCGTGCTAACTGTGCTTAGCAGTTCATCTGTGCCAGTGGTGCGCGGTGTGCTCTAGTTAGTAGCAACGCCGTGTGTTTGTACTGTAGGCTTCATGTGGAACAGATAAAACGCAAACACGTCCTAGTTGGTCCAGACAGAATTAAACATCAGTGGGAAATGTGCGAAGGCTCTGAGCCCTGCTGACTGAGCCGCCTCCATCCTTTAATCAAAGGAAAATTGCCGCTAGCGTCAGTGCCAAGCAAAATCATTGCAGATGAATGTCCAATCAGGAAAACATGGTATGTGATTAATCATATGTGAAATAAAACGATGGGTGAGAGGAGACGCGGCCACTTTTACAACTTTGCTGAGCATGTTTCTGTGTCTGTACTATCTGTTCTGCCTGTGACCTGAATGTGAAAATGTTTATGTTTAGGTCTCACCAATGAGCATTACCAGGATGACACACGACTCTTTGGAGGTACTCGCCCTCAGTCTTTTCCTCTTGCATCAAGCTGCTTTCATTTAGCTGCTTCTTTCAAAGAGATGCTGCTGTGTGATCTGAAACATAAGGCTCAGTTTAATGGATCATGCACTTCAACTAATCCTGTAAAATGTGCAGCTTTATCAATCATTGAAAGCCATGTGGGTCTGCTCTCGAGACGACTGGTTACAGACGCATATTCAACTGCACAAATACCATGCTTTTAGATATGTATCTACACACAAGCATACAGTCGCTATGTCTTTCTGCACACAGATTAAAATGAGTTATTAGACCAGATGCTGGAGGTTGACAGCAAAATTACCACCTGTCATTGTCTCGTGTTTTGTGTGATGATGTGTGTTCATCCATCATTACGTGTTGTAGTTGTTGTTTTTCATCAAATGAAATCAGATATGCTCAGCTCAAATGTTTCTCCACGCTTATAAATTCCTGTTGTTTCCTCTCTCGCTTCTCGTTTCCTGCAGCCTACATCGAGGACGTGGCTCGCTGCGTGGACCAGAGCAAGCGCCTCATTATCGTCATGACGCCGAACTACGTGGTGCGTCGAGGCTGGAGCATCTTCGAGCTGGAGACGCGGCTGCGCAACATGCTGGTGACCGGCGAGATCAAAGTCATCCTGATCGAGTGCGCCGAGTTGCGCGGCATCATGAACTACCAGGAGGTGGAGGCCCTTAAGCATACCATTAAAACCCTCACCGTCATCAAGTGGCGCGGACCCAAAAGCAACAAGCTCAGCTCCAAGTTCTGGAAGCAGCTGCAGTACGAGATGCCCTTC
>OOFC01042436.1:0-12329 GCA_900323345.1 Pseudochromis fuscus
CCGACCCAATTGGATAATGAATTTCGTAACATGTTCAACAGAGTTATCTGTCGCTCTGTGAAACACTTGCCTCGTGGTGCAGTTTATTATGCGGACTGTCCTCAGATTGCAGCGAGCGCACACGCAATCCCGCCTCCTCTGCAGCCTGCACATCCTGATGAGCTTTGCATGAGTGGAACAGAATAAATGAGAACAGAAGTAAAAATCAGACAAGGAAACACAGCACATTACAGCGATGTGCCCTCAGGAGCAAACAGGATGGTGTTTCTTCTGATGCTTTGTTGGATCAGACATGTGCTGGCTTCATTTGTGGCTGTAAACAGCAGAGTGAAGACAAGCGTTCTGGAAAAACAGGCTTCCTGAGGTGAGCTGGGCTGCAGGAAGCTGATGTTTCAGTGTCACGTTGTGGATCGTTACATCATTTCCACCTTTGCAGCAGCCAGAGCAGTGATGGTGAGCAGAGAATTATGTGTATGGGTGTGTGTGTGTGTGTGTGTGTGTGTGTGTGTGTATTCCTGCCTCTGTTGTCAGCCTTTGCCAGGTCTTGCCTCTGGTAAGAAAGACACGATTGGCCAATCAGCACAGAAGAAACCGATGACTGGGTGCTGCCCTCCCCTCCCCCATTACTACACATCTCCCTCAGTAGATGTCCCCTCCCCTCACACACTCCCACACACACAAACCCCCCTCCCCCATCTCTCAGCAATTCTTTGAGCTAGTGGAGTAGAAAATGAAAATGGTTTGAGCCATGAGCTGAAAAGTCAACATACAGTGTGTATATATATATTTCCGTGTGTACAGTCAGTCCCATGTGTGGTGATCTGTGCAGACATGTAATTTATACTTACTCATAGTCATGTTATCTCACTGGAAACCATTATGTCATCCTGATTTTAGATGCTTCTTCACTGTGTGGAGGCTTCATGTCTGCGTTCACACTGTCAGTGATCATGACTGACATCCACATTGAGGTGTAGAGCCCTGACTACATCCTGTTTTCATCCTGATCACTTCATTGTTTTATTCCCAGCCTGTTTTCTCCAACAGTTCAAACATATTCATGTAACAGCTTTATAAATCTAAGAAAATCAGTAAATTACCACATTTATTAAGTGAAGCAGAACCAATGATTTGCATTTTTGCATGATAGATGACTTAAGTGGTGATTAAATTATTTATATTTGTTAAACATTTACAATTTAATTTTATCAGCATTATAGTAAAACATGGCACAACCTTTTACCTTACCTTGTGACATCCATTGATAATCTAAATCTGAATAGACCAATTACTATACACTACTTTTATATAATCATAATACTATAACAGAACCTCTTGCTTTCTTCTGGGTTCCCACGCCACATAGTTTGCAGAATATCTCACTTTTAATTTTGTTTTATTTAATTCAAACAATTTACTTTTGATTCACGTCAAGGTGGCTGGAGACATCATACATTTTAATTTACATCAGTTTCATCTTAGTCGCCTTAATTTCTATTTATATTAAATGACAAGTTCTAACATACAATCACACATCATATGGTGAAAAGCTTGTTTTGACTAAGGAGCACTGGCACCATAAAATCTTGAGTCTTTAGCCACTAAAGCTAAAACTGACACCTGTCATAAGAACCATAAATATAAGTTAATACAAGTGAATAACAGCACATAAACGGTTAAACAATAGTAAATATGAATAGAATATATTTAGTATAAAACTGTTTACATTTATATAATGTAATAACAAAATACAGAATTTATTGAAAATGAAGATACCCAGATTTTTAAAAGCATTTTCTTTCCCCTTCTGGTCATTTTATTGAAATTAAAACAACCTTTTTGACTCATTATCCTCTCAGTGAGAGGGCTTAATACATTATATCTTGCCTACTGGAAAATGAACATCTTCATTTTGCATTGAACTCTGTGCTCTTCTGAAATGTTTTGTTTTCAGGACTTGTTCATTATATAACAACCACTCAGCGCTACCTACACTGACATTTTAGGTATAGAGCCGATGCTCTTGTTCTTGTTGTGAGCAGCCTGCAGCACAGCGAGTGGATGAGCAGGAGAGGATCTAGACTGCAGTTACAGAACATCATAACACACAGTATGGGGCGTAAAGGTCAGAGTTACAGCTCTCTAAAAATAGATGTCATACAATTGGCTTGTGACCTGAGAGTGATCATATGTGACTGAACAAACAGACACACTAATGAGTTCAGGGACGAAAACAAAAGCTGAGACGTGTTTGTGTACAATCTGCTGTTTCTGTCAGACTCTACATCACTGCATTCACCGTCAATGCAATTACCTAGATTTTTAGTTACAGGTAAGAAATAATTATGTACATGTAGCCTATGTGATATATCCATGACATTAATAACAGTTTAATTTATCTGCAACACTATGTATCCACTGGCTCTCTAACATCTTTACCTCCTACACAGTTTGTTGTGCGTGTTTTTATGGTCCTGTAGTTTAGTTTTTTCCACTTCATGTTTCAATGTTTTTGCTGAGAGTCATTTTCGGAGATTGACACCACTCCTATATCTGTACAATAATTTTGAAGCTTCAGGCAGTGAATTTAGTTTAGCGTAAAGACAGGAAACAAAAAAAGAATCCATCTAAAAGCACCTGTAACTAGGACTCAGTTATTAACATGTTGTATCTTGTTTAATCTGTGTGCAAATTGAAGTACAAATATAACGATATGTTGTACGACTACTTGTCTGTTGAGGCAGTGACATCCTGGTGTCTGTCTTGGTTGCTTGGCAACTGCATGGTGATGACAAAGAGGCCAAAGATGCATGTATGCTAAGCTAGGCTAAGCAGCTCCCCTCACAGACATGACAGTGGCATCAATCTCATCATCAAACTTTAAAGAAAAATTTAAGAGAGATCAAATAAGCATATCTCCCAAAAGTGTGAAAAACTGCTACTTCACAAAAGATAGAAAAAGAAAAGGAAGACAGAACCAAAAAGAAATCGATTGCAGTAATGATAATAATAATAATAATAATAATAATAATAATCTATATTTCTATCGCACTTCTCTAAAACCAGTGTTGCAAAGTACTTACACAGCACAAGAGAGTACAAAACTGTACCAGTATAAATAAAACAATATAACAAAACTAAACAAAAACAGAAATTGCAATAAAATAGACGTAATAACCCTTTAACTCTGCCCACAAGCCAATATGAAGCCAGTATAAACAGTCATAACTCCCCTCCACACTGTGCAGTAGACGCCAGCCTCAGTGTTTTCTCTCCAAGCTGACAGCACAGTGATGCTGCTGGACCAGAAGCTGCTCGGCTCACAGAGAGACGCAGGGTGTTGGCCACCAGAAACACTGGGCTTTAGTTCCCTGAGCATTCATTAGAGGTTAGCACTGAAACTTAACCTCATCTGGGTCTCTGGCCAAAGAGAGTGATAGCGAGGCAGGATCACATTTTGGAGAAGACTAGAGTAGAAATAAAGATGACAGAAGAGGCGATAGAGTGTCCTTCACTGGTAGATATGAAAACCACACGAGGTTTATGTTTAATTAGCACTGGGGCAATGTGACAGTCTGATATGTTGATCTTCTTGTTGATGTCTAACCTTTATGCTTGCTTTGATTTCCCTGTGTTGGTGACTCTAATCCACCATCTACCATATTCTGCAAATTATCTTATCCAATAACAATACAAACTTCTAGTTTTATAACTTCAAGGAAACAGCAGAATAAATGATTGATGCTGTACACACAATAACAAAATAAAGGGATTAAATAAGTGTTGATTTGGCTTGATTTTCTGAACACTCACCACAGTGTTTTCTCCATTTCACAAGATAAATGTATTCATTAAAAACAACAATCGGGTGGTGTGTTATCTACCAAAGTGGCTGATATAATTACTTTAAACCTTTTCAAAAAACAGTTCATTCAGCACAGAAAAAGGAAAGAAGCAATTTTAGTCAGTGCATGCCAGATTGTTACAATGCTTTCATAAATACATTTGCTGATGCATCAAAGTGCAGTGCAGAGTTTTCTAATACTTTCTGCTCTGCAGTGGTCAGCAGCTCTCCAACAGCAGCGAGGGCTTCATTTTATATTTCACAGCATAAATGCACTCACCAGTTACACTACATTTACATGAAGCTACTATCTGTTTTTAGCCTTACTGCCACAAAACAGCCCATTTCAGACAATGTCCAATGTAAGGACTTTTTTGAACTGTAAACTACTCTAGAGGAGGCCAAGACTATAAATATAAAGCTAGATAAAGAGCACAATAGGTCTGTTTTAATCAGATTGCTGAGAAATATCTATCTACAGTGTACAAGTAAATTACAACACTATAATGCTGCTCTATAACAGTTAAATCCTGTAGGAAGAAGCTTTGTACAATAACCTTTTCTTGCTGAAAGTAAAAGGAAGTGTTAATTGACAGAATAAATCTGGAGTGTGAGCAGCTCAGTTTGGAAAAACATTGTGTCTAATCTCTGACTTTCTGAAATCACTGTAAAATGAATTGAAAGAAACGTCTCTCTGAAATCAACCCTGTTTTTATATTGTTGTTTTTCCCAGGATACAGCGGGTCAGGAGCGCTACCGCACCATCACCACAGCTTACTACCGAGGAGCGATGGGCTTCATCCTCATGTATGACATCACCAATGAGGAGTCCTTCAACGCCGTCCAGGATTGGTAGGTCATTGCCTCAAAAGGGATGGGGTTGTCACATGATCAGAGTGTAAGGTGACACGGTGGAGCTCTACCTGTGAGAGGGAGCGCTGTGTGGAAGATGGATTGAGCGACATCAAGACAGGCAGTCTGGAAATAGATGAAGAGATACAAGAGATTAAAGAGCAGAGCGGATGATCCAGTTCAGGTTTCTGTATGTTTTAATAGTCCACAGTATCTGCTTCCCCTCTGTCTGCTGAAGAATCAGATGTGTGGTGTCCATCCCTCTCTGTCTGTCCATGGTCATTTTGCTGTAAAGTTACTGTGATAATGATTTAATTTACTTTATTTTATCAAAGTGGACACACTCTTGTTTTTCATCTACAGTCCACTTACAGTTTAAAAGAATAAAAGCATGAATATTGTTGAAGAAAGTTAAACTGTAGTGTCATTCCCTAAAATATATGACTCAGAGAAAAAGCTTATTTTCATATGATTCAATAAGGAGAGACACATTTTCATCACTGATTGTGATTCAACTGAGCTGATTTATTTTTCTTTATTTTCATTCTGCTATTGAGACATAAAAGAACAAAATTCATTACTCAGGTCTTGTTACTCAAACATGCATGAAAAAATATAAATAGATAAATACGAGTAGGGCACATATAAACACAACAGAGTAAATATAAATACCGTGAAGTACTCTGCAGTAAAATGAAAGAAAACATTTCCAACCAGTTAAAAACAAGTGCAGTAGTGCAGTAGTAGTAGTAGTGCAGGTACAGGACCTTGAGTGTACACAGTGACTGTCAGTGGACTGTAGACTTCTGATTTAACATTTCAGTGTGGAGCAGTTTAACAGCCTGAAAGCATCTGGGAGGAAACTGTTCTTCAGTCTGAAAGTGGTTTATTGTGCAATATTTTTCCAAAAAGACCTCTTGTGATTATTATTGTTGTTGTAACACTTTTTTTATTCAGACACTGAGATTAAAACTACAAGTTTTCTTCTTCTTTCTTTCGCTCTAATGTGTATTTTCATCTCCTCTGCTAAGTGGCATAACATTTCCCTGCTTTCAAAATCAGATTTTAGATTTACTTTCTTGTTTTTTTAGTCAGCATGATCCAGAACTTGTTTTAAAAATCCCTTGTATCTGTTGTTTTTCTGTGAGAGGAATCATTCAGCCTTTGATGTTGTTTGACTGGTGGGTGTGTTGGTTCCCAGGTCGACTCAGATTAAGACGTACTCGTGGGACAACGCGCAGGTGCTGCTGGTGGGAAACAAGTGCGACATGGAGGACGAGCGAGTGGTGAGTGGAGACAGAGGCCGGCAGCTGTCTGAACACCTCGGTGAGTTCACACACACACACACACACACACACACACACACACACACACAGTACAAACACTTAATACCGGTGACTCAGTGTTGTGTGCACTGTCTAAAATTTGTAGAGTACTATTCTTGTTTTCTGATTCTGGTTTTTCTAGAAAAATAAATAGAAAACAATCCTTCACTGCATTTCTTTTCACTTCAAAAACCTAACTTTATTTTAGCTCTTAAATGTACCAGGGCATCACTAGATACACTTCAAACGCCAATGGCTCAAACTTATGAAGAAGAATCATTGTCCTTGCTAAATCCAGAAACATCCTTGGAGAAGTGTGTTTCAGGTTTTGTTTTCCAGGCCTTAGATCCCAGCCTGTGACCGTCTGTTAAGCTAAAATAAGTTTAAATCAGTGGGGCCCAACCCTGGTCCTCGAGAGCCCCTATCCCCGATGTTTAAGCTGTTTCCCTCTTCCAACACACCTGATTCAAATGACCAGCTCATCATCAAGCTCTGCAGAAGCCTGATAACGATCCTGATCTTTTGAATCAGGTGTGTTGGAAGAGGGACACATCTAAAACATGCAGGATAGGGGCCCTCGAGGACCTGGGTTGGGCACCACTGGTTTAAACCAATGGGCAGTGACATGGAGCAGTTCAGCTTTCGCCTTTCTGTGTTTGGAGTTTACATGTTCTCCCTGCTCGGGTTTTCTGGTGGTGGTCCAGCTTCAGCCCACAGTCCAAAAACATACTGTATGTATGTCAGGTGAACTGGGGACTCTGAAGTGGCCACAGGTGTAAATGGATGTCTGATTCTTTGTTGTCTGTGAAGTTTTTCAGTCACATGTTTAAGGAAGTAGTGTTGATATGAATCTTTAGGGCAGTTGGACTTTGTTGAAGATCTTTCACCTCTCATCAAAAAGACTTCTTTAATGACAAGAGTCATTGAAATTTCTCCTTGGCGAACCATGAGTGACTGAACTTGATGTTATTGCAATCTGCTCAATAGAAATCAAGGTATATCCTACAGGACTGACAGCTCAAACAAACCTCTCTGCCCCTCTCACTCGCCCTGTTTCCCCTCCAGGTTTTGAATTCTTCGAGGCCAGCGCCAAGGACAACATCAACGTGAAGCAGACCTTCGAGCGCCTGGTCGACATCATCTGTGAAAAGATGTCTGAGAGTCTGGACGCTGGTGATCCCGCCGTCACAGGGGCCAAACAGGGGCCCCAGCTGACAGAGCAGCCCGCTCCTCCTCACCAGGACTGTGCATGTTAAAGCTGACTAAGCCCCCAAACTCTTTTCCTCTGTCTTTCTCCTTGTCCTCTGCCAGCTGGACCCCAGGTCTGTTTCTTCTTCACCCTTTTCACTCCCTTTCCTGCTCCTTTCTGTAGGATCATTTCCTGATCATCTGAAGAACCAGGTTGAAAAGTGTCTGAAATGCTCTGAGATGCTTGTGTTTGAGGTGTGTTTGCTTGTGGTTTCTCTATATTAAAAAAACCTAACGGCGCAGTTTTTATCAGTACCAGTTTTGGTCTGATGCCAAAGCAAGTTCAGTCAAACCGGAGCGTTTCAGACTCCTGGCAGCCCGGGTTCTTGAAGATTTCCGACCCATCTTCTGTTGTTTCCCTGTTCCTCAGTGTGGTTTTACAAGAAGGATTTGACGGCGTACATCCTCAGAGTGCCATTTAAATCCTTCCAATGTTTACAATACTTTGTTTCATGTCAGTCAAATGTCTTGAAAAGATGCCAGCCTTGGATTTGATGGCCAAGAAGGCCACTTCGGAGTAACATGAGAGGGATGATCCAACTGAGATCTACTCAATATCAATATGTTACATTTCATATGTGATTCTGGATACATGCAGAATCACAAATACTGGATCTGTTTCTTTTTGTTGTCTCATCTAGTATCCAAACATGGATACTGCAAGGTTAGCAGGCATTTTGTTTTTCATTGTTCACTTTCATTCAGCCTCCTTTTTTTTATGTTTTTACACTTCTTCTGCAGATGTTTTATTTTGTATTCTGGTGCCCTGTTTATTCTTTTCATACATCAAAACACTGGGTGGGGAAAATAAGAACAAGCTATAGCTAGGAGAAAAATAGCAAAAAATGAAGAGACACATTTTATTTAATTATATTTATTTCAACTGTACATATAAATGTTGTGCAATATATATATAATATCTACAGGTATGCATTTCTGGAAATAAATTTTAAAAGGTATGAAGTTCTACGAGGATAGTATCAAATATAAAAGGTCTATGTTGTAGGGTTTGTTTGGATGATGTGTGGGAGCAGCTCGTCTGTGAGTCGATATATTTGCCCGTCAGTTTCGTCTCATGCTACTTACAGAGCAAAGTATAAAAATTCAAACTTCCTCTTAAGAGTAATCCAGTGGGATGAGTTTGGGTCTGAATTGTAAGTCGCAAATTTAGTAACATGTTTATTGTCCTCTAAATCCACTTTGAGTGTGAATTCCAGCGTTGTTCCTAAACTTGTCGTCTTGCATATGAAGCATAACCTGGAGATTAAAGGGAAGGCATTGACTGGAGAAACCTTTGTTCTGCATCATTAATGTTGTTTTAAGCCAGAGAGTGACTGTAGTAAAGCCGATATCAGGAGTTTTTACAAAATGATTAAACAATTTGAGTCTTCTGAAAAGCCATTTAGTTTCTCAATAATATTCTAAATACTGTAACAAAGATTTTAAAATGCTTCTAGTCCCAACAGTCTCACAATATTATTCCTCCAGTCGTCACAAACGGATAATATGAAATGTCAAAGCATTTAACGAAGCTGCATATTGATGTTACAGTATTTTACATCAAAATTTCGCAGACATTAGTGAGGTTGAAATTGTAGCATTATTATTATTAAGGTGACAATTTCTGACTTCAGACACTGTTAGTTCTCATCACCCTGATAGCTGTTCTGGATTTCACTGTTTCTTTATGAATATATCAGTTGTTAAAACATTTCAGTATTCTAAAACATATTGTCGTGGCTTTGGAGGATGCAAACAATGTTGTTTAATTTGATATTTTTATGGTATTTTGCCTTTGTCTGATAGTTTGCCTCCGAGGCAGTGAAGGGAAACATCAGGTTGTGCAGATCTTTGACTGGTGAGCCTCAACAAACCCAAAAATGTCAGTTTCTTCCTAAATAATCTTGATTAATGGCGACAGTTATTAGACTTGAAGAGAACAAAAAATCTTACTGACATGTGGTACAGGGCAGCAAGATTCAAGACGGGAAAAACATTAGGCATACTGTAGCATGCACGGCTTATATTAATCCATTGTGACAAAGGAAATCCAAAATGTCAACCATCGCTTCTGATCACGCACACAACATCTGTTGTAGATGTTAGGTCCAGTTTGCACTGAATGGATTCAGGCCTGAGTGCTGAGTGTTTGCAGTTCACATGTGCAGCCACTCATGTGTTTAATTGCATTATTTTGAGAAACCTGAGAGACATCCTGTCATTTCTGAACATCTTTAAAGTTTCTTTGCTTAATGACGCCACTCATAGTAACTTCTTCAGTCAGTGTTACTGAGCATCTCTGTCGGGCTCTTACGTGTCTGTTTCTTGTGTTATCTCCGCTCAGTCTTCAGGTTAATTATGGACAGCACTGTTTTAATACAACCAAGCATCAACCAGCTGGAGGCTGACTGTTCATAGACCAGATGACTCTAACCAATGCAGGAGTTAAAAATATTCTCTTCTGAGGTATTCAGCAGTTTTTAAAGTCAGCAAAGTGTCATTTGGACTTGCATTAATCCCACAGAATATGTCTTTGCACACTTGTTTTATTACAGTTTCCAAAGTGAAAAGTGGTTTGCCAGGTATTCCTTATTTTTACTTCACCAAAGATTGCTGCAGAAGCAGCTCACTGTTTTTGCTGTAGGATGCCAGAAAGAGCCTTGTGACCAGTTTTACACTCTTATAATTGTAATAAAACAGGTTCTACTGGGTGCAATGTTACAAAGGATTTTATATCATTGTTACTCCAGGGTTGTCGATGGGAGTGGAAACATACATGAAAAGGATGCAGCGATGGACTTAAAGGGCAAAGCACTATAAAAATCCTTTTGCTGGTAAAAGAAAAACACAGATTTCACATAGTCAGTGCAAATCTGAATCTGGCGAGTATTTATTTTAAGACTAACTGTTAGTACTATTAAAGTTTCTGAAATTAAAGCCCAGTCAAAGTGTCACAGCAAAGTAATGATGATATTATTAAAAAGGAGGGGAGTGATGATTTAGTTAGAAATTACCAGAACAAACCTGGGAAAAGGATTTTGGTCCTGCATATATTTTACTTCTTACTGGTCGTGACTGTTTCTTTTCCAGTAAAACTTTTAAACTGTTCTCCTTTCTAATATGTCTTCCTCTCCATATAAACCTGATATGTAAATACTCTACCTTGGAGTCATATGTGTGGATTGTGTTGTATCGACTCAGGCTTGCATCAAAAAAGACAAAAAAACAAGAAAAAAAAAGAGGAAAAAGAAAACCACAGTAAAAACCTGAAAACCCCAAACGAGCCATGTTGTACTGTATCTGCATTCATTTCTAGGCCTGCTTGTGAATGAATGTGTCACTCAGTTATGAAGCAATACACACTACAGTATGTACACAAAAACAAAATGCCATCGAGCTTGGTAGAGGTTGCCGACTTTAGATCTTCTACTAGCACGCAGAAACATGTAACTTTATTTGGTCTCGTATCACTGCCTCTTCAAATCCTTCTCAGTTTGGGCCATTAGGTGAGAGAATATGCTGTGGATGTTTTTATCTGTACTTTGTGGTAAAACAATAAAAGAAATTGCTAACATTCAGTTGACTGTGGTTTTTGAACATTTTGTGTTTTCAGGTGCTCGGATAACAACCAGTAAATTACAATTAAAAGCAAACAAAAAATAATGATCTGTATTTCTAATCAAATGTTTTAGTATTATGGTTTTGCTGTTATGAAAGCACAGAGTCGTTGTGGTTTGGCAATAAAACGCTCAATTTTGTGGCACATCATGTTTGTTTGTCTCCAGTTCCAACATCCTCAAGATGTCACTGTTTCACTTTTCTCTGGGAAATAAGAGGCAGCAAAAATAAAGATAATTCAGCCCTACTGTCAGAGTAACACAGAAAACATGTTACACGTTAAATTTAAATCAATATGTGTGTAACGGCTCAGTGATTTATTTTGATTTTCTAATTGAAATAAAATGTAATTTTGTCCTTTGCATGTTCACCTGCAAAATTCCTGAATCCAAAAGTATAAACACAGTTACAATATAGAGTTTCAAACTCCCTCAGTGTTTCAGATTCTCATTAAAGTGCATGTAAACCCAACTTGTGCCTGTTGGGGTTTTTGGATAATGCCGCTTGCATCATTCAGAAAGATATTCTCATATAGTTAAAAGAAGAGCTTCAGTTCAGCTCTTTGACAAAGTATAATTCAGTTACTTTATAGTCTTATTGATCAAAGGAGATTGAGTGGAATTTATTTCAAGTAACTAACTTGATTATAACAAGATAATGAAAAGTGAACATTTTAAGGGCCTGTGCTTGTTGTGGGAGGAAAAAACTAAATGAAGTTGATGATGCTATGGACAAATATTTCTTGATCCACACACAGTGATGAACATAGAGTCTAGTCATATGAAAGAGATCATACAAAGCAGTTTGTGGTAGTGGCATATTAGTCTCTTGTGATGCTGTTAATGATTTTAAATGTTGTCAGAACTCCTCTTTTCTGGCCACAGGGTGACCGAAGACATCATGTCCATCATTGTTTTGTCCTGTGGTGCAACAACAAGAGTCTCCTCCATGGATCATATTTTTACTCAGAGCTCTCTACAGCTGAACTAAGCTTATATTTCAGTGGGAGACATTACCATGCCACTACTAACAGAATAGACACCCAGTGTTCCCAATAATATTATCATTATTAAGATCGTAATGATTACAAGACCATCTGTGTGCACAGAAACCAAAATAGTATCTACTAAGTTCATTATACAGCTAATTAAATACCATACCTATTTAGAGCTGAAGACTGGAATACACTGGAATAAACCACCTGATCAGTTAAACTAATATAAAACAGTATAATTAAAATGACATTTTCAGCTTTTGCATCTCTAACTGTAGTGTTGCAAGAACCAGTGGATGGTGAGGACTGAGTGGTTATCCCAAGGCTGATTTAAGGATCTCAACACAAATATGTACTGGATAAAAGACTGCCAAATCAAAAGCATAATATTCCAGGAGATTTTATCATACAGTGTCACTTCATCTTCACACTGTAGGCTGCCCAATGA